>JAHWFO010024839.1:0-13178 GCA_023313115.1 Rhysida immarginata | reverse complement strand
TAATTTCATTTGTCTATTTAAAAGAAAAAACGAAAATAGAAACTAAACATAAATACAAAAACAATGTTTCGAAAACGAAACCGGATGTTTCATGGAATAGCTAAATGATTTACTTCTCGTTAACGTCTATTGGCTGGCGTTAGAAATGACGTCATCCTGTCGTTCAACTTATGTGGCGGCAGTTATAAGAGAATATCGACGTTTGAAAAACTTGCGAAATGGACCTATCTCCATTAATGGTTTAAAAAAGATGATTTTCATGAAGAAACTGGTGAGTTGGGTGTGCTGCCAGGGAGAGGACGGAAACGAATTGCAAATGAGACTGTGGAAGACGTTGCTGCAGCTGTAGTGGAGAGTGCTTCAAGTTCCCAATATTCTTCAGCAAGTGCTCAAGCCGTATCACGTGATTTGTCTATTCCGTGGTCTACGGTACAAAAGGTTTTGCGTTCCGTTTTAAAGTGGTATCCATACAGGATCCAGATGGTTCAAAAGTTGCTTCATGAAGATCCGAAAAAACGCACTGATTTTGCTTGCCAGTTTCTGGCTAGAATAGCCGTCGATAATGCATGGCCATAGAACATTTTGTGGTCAGATGAAGCGCATTTCACACTAGACGGAGCACTGAATGCTCAAAACTGTCGCATTTGGGGTACTGAAAAGCCGATGGTTGTACATGAAAAGCTTTTGCACTCTGATTACGTGACTGTATGGTGCGGATTCACTTCACATTTCTTCTTGGCCCCTTTTTCTTTGAAGAGAACACTCCTCAAGGCACTAAAAGATGTTCAATCACTGGTGCTCGTTACTGCGAACTTCTGCAGCAGAAAGTCATTACTGCTTTACAAGAAAGACAATGTTTAGACACTGCTCTCTTTATGCAAGATGGTGCAACACCCCACATTACACGACAAGTGAAGGAACTGCTTCATGCTCATTTTGGAGATGATCGGGTGATTTCGAGAACTTTTCCAATTGCATGGCCTCCTCGTTCACCGGACTTAAACCCTTGTGACTTCTGGTTGTGGGGATATTTGAAAGATAATGTCTATGGAGGAAGAATACGGACTGTCCATGAATTGAAAGCAAGCATAACACGCCATATCACTGCGATTCCTCAGGAAACCCTTCGCTCTACTGTGGAACATGCAATAATGCGCTTTGAACATATCATTGACACAAATGGAATGCACATTGAACAAATGCTCTGATTTTATAAATTTCTCTGCTTCTAACTTGTTTTTGTTATTATACAAAATGTGAACTAATTTTTTTATTGCAAAATTCTTTTCCCTATGGTCTATATAACATATCTCAAGTTTCGTCAAAATCTGGTTACCAGAATGGCCGCTAGAAGGGTCTAAATGGTGTCACTTTAATTATAAAAAACCTGTATCTTTTTAACTTGTAGGAAAGATATATGCAGATATTGCTATTTGACTACTCATAAGCGTAGGGTAAAGAACCATCAATTAATTGTTTGTCTGTTACATAACAAATACTGAGAACATATAGCCTAAGGGAAAGTTGTTCGACTGTACATAATACTTAGTTGAGATGACATTTAGATATTGATTATATCAACATTACAGGTTATCGAAGTTCATTCGTTTAGTTCATATGCGATATATGCGAATATAATATCTTCAAGCATAGGTCCATGGAAAAACAATTGTGTAGCATTGTTTAAAAATGTACAATTTTGTGCTTGGTTGCAATTCTTTGTTTAAAAATATTTTATTCAAAAGGATCTTCTTCATCCGTTTGCTTAACATTTTCCGAATAAATATCCACCTCGTTATTTAATAAAATTAGGAATAAGCTCTGCTTTTCTGAATTATAAAGCTTATTCTCGCTTAAAAATGTACATGTATACTTTTTTACTACCGTAGAAACATTATTTTGGAATCTTAGAAATGATGGTCTTCCATCTAACCAAATGATAGTTTTCCTTTAAAAAGATAGGAGCGCAACCGTATTAAACAATACAGAATTATTGTTTTCCTTTATCGTTCTCTTCATTTTGAACCATAGAGAAACAACACAAGCATTAATAAAAGAGGATAGATGCATCTGAAGGGGAAAAGTTTTTAGTCCTTTTGAGTGTGTTCCCTTCTTTAATATGACATATGTTTTTAATCTGTAAAAAAACTTATTTGAAGATAAGAAAAGCATAGGTCTATTCGGCCTGAGGTAACTGAAAAATGGAAAATGATTTTATGAAGTTGTCTTGAGATCGTCGGCAAAAAGAGGAAGAAGGCGAATTAGTAGGCAGAGCAATTATTGATCCGCCCACACCATAAAAAAGCACACAGTATTCATTTTTCTTTATGAAAAATAAGAAGCAGACGGAGAGAAAAAAATAAGAAAGGAGGAAAAATAGGTTGGAAAGCTCCAATAACGCGCAAAAACATGCATTTGCACCTCCCACCGAGCTTAACGCTGATGCAAACGATGCAATAACTCACAATTTGAGAAATTATTCTTCCCTCAATATGGCGACGCCTCCCTTCATCTCTTCAAAGAACTAATCTGCCGAAAGAACTTGCCTATGAGAGAAAGGGGAAACGGAAAAAAAGTAAGAATGCATCAAGAGTGAAGAACGTTGCCGTCGTTCCTCTTCTTAAGTTTTGAGGCTTTGAGGAACTTGGATTACGAGCTTAAGGAGAAATACAATATCGCAGTTAAAAGTGAAAACCCACTGAGATTTCCCATCGCATAAGAACATTATTCACAGCATAGATTATACTATCGTTGCCAAAATACAGGGAATTCTGCGACGAAAAGGGAGAGAAGATCTGATAGTGTTATTATGGAATTAAGCGTTCAATTTTGTACACTTAATTGATTTAAAAAGAGATAATTGCTGAATAATATTTTGAGTTAGTGAAATTATTGTTAAAGAGCAAGAAGATACACTATGCCGTATTGGCTATCCCGATTCTTTACAGCTTTCATATTTTCTTGATAAGGAGACATAAATTTGTTTGCCGCTTCTGATACGTGGTCATCGTCTTTGAAAAATAACTTTGTGTCATAGAAGATGCTCTCCATAAAAGAACAAATGGGCAAGCATTAAAGTTGCACTTTCTCATACCGAATAGTTTTTAAATAGTCTATACACAATATTCTAAATAGAAATAATATTTCTTTTATTAATGATTTTTTTGTCTTATAGATAAAACTTCACGCTTTCATTAAGATCGTTACTCCGTTTGCATTCCGAAACTTTTTCGAAATATCGGTTAATACCAAAAAATTTCGTCATAGTTTGTATTTCGACAGTGATAAAACCTACCTAATGTTTTCGAACTGTCTATAAAAAATTATATTTTATGAGTTAATCGAAAGCAGCCACGTTGTAGTAAGCCTTATGCTATGTTCGCACCACGCCTTGATCACGGTTAAGTAATCGCGGTTACCTCTTGATCACGATCAAGAAGAACAGTGCGGCCAGCTTCGTTACCAAACCCGGTTAGTGGCATCATATGTCAGATAGCGCCAACAAGCAGGAAAATAAAACATGGCGGCTGGGCGAAAGCGCATCACCAAATGGTCTAATGAGAAAACCAAAGCTCTTATATACATTCTGGGCAGAAACATTTTCAGACTTGAGAAAGCTTGACCCATCTTGATTTCTTTGTTACTATTACTTTTTTGGATATTTGTAAAAGTCTACTAACCCTACTAATTTGGTTTTTGGGTTAGTAGACTCTTGTTTGGGCCTACATTGATCTAACTTGTCGGTCCTCACGACCATACTGACCCTTGTTGGGCTGTGATGTATTTATCTTTCTCTTAAATAAATAAATAAATAAACGTAACCACCACGTATACGAGCACATATCGAAGATTCTACTCAATCCATCGTAATTTCACTAACGGAAAGATTTTACGCCCGCGAAAGCCACTTGCTATCATCAGCACCATCTACTGATGCAATTGCGAAAAAAATCGTAGAAAACATCATTTCGCTTTGTTGGTTGGGTTATTAGAATTTTTGGCGTCGACTACTAAGGTCATAAATAAAACAAAATAGCCAGAAACTGTGGACACCAATATACAATATCGGAATAAAAGGAAAACACAAATCCACAAAAAAATTTTTAATGACTCAGATGTACAGTCGGCAGCAAAAGTAGCTAGCCACCTTGCAGGGAAACATCCGCGTGGGGATTGCTATTGCCATTCAACAGCATTCCCATCACCCCCGTGCTGTCTACCGAAGTGTGTTAGCCCAAAAGAAAAAAAATCACTCTCAATTTAATCGTTGAAATTAGAATACAAAGATTAAACCTGGATGTGAAAAGTTGGTTTTTATTCAATTTCTTCAATATTTTCTATAATGGAGAGAATTAATGGGCCGATTTCTCAAGAAATGAAAGGGAGCATTGTAGCATTATGGAACACGGGTGGTTTTACTAAGCGGCAAATTGCTAGAAAACGGTAATCTTCACGGATGAGAAAACTTTTAGTTCTGATTGCCATGGACAGTTGCACTGCTACAGACGTCGTGGCGAACGTTATAAGCCTTCCAATATAGCAAAAATTGCACGTAGCGGACACGCGACTGCCAATGTATGGGGTTGGATGAGTGCAGCTGGTCCAGGAGAACTGGTGCTGATTGAGAACCGTTTCACTGCTGACGTCTACATAGACATTCTAGAAAACGTATTGCTACCAACTGTCCATTCTGTGTTTTCGCCTGAAGAAGAAATTATTTTGGTTCAAGACAACAGTCCAATCCACACAAGTCGCAAAGTAAAACACTGGTTTGCTGAACACCCACAGATTCGTTTACTTCCTTGGCCTGCAAAAGCAGCAGACTTAAACCCTATTGAAAATTTATGGGGGATAATGGTTCGTCACTGGGAGTGGGAGAATCCTCGTGGTCGGAACAAAGTGACTGTTTTTGATCAAGCACAGCGCTTGTGGGAAAGTCTTCGTCATTCACCAGAAATTTGTGAAAACCTAGCTTTGTCAATGCCTGAACGACTTAGGAAAGTCGTGGAAGTAGGAGGTGAAGGGATAAAGTATTAATCCACTCACAATGGATCTTTTCTTAGGTTGAAATCTTGTATTTATATGAACTTTGGCGCTTAGTGTAGTGTATAGCTCGTAACTGTTCACCGTTCAAAAATAAAAGTCAATTTTGTTTTTCTAAAATGAACACTGTATCCATACAAGATGTAATGGATTATTAAGTGGTAATGCGGAAAAAAATTTCAGCAATAATACATAAGTTTTGACAATTACTATTGCAGTTTAAGTAAGCTAATTAAAAGTGTTATACTTTAATTAAGTTCATTCAATTAAAATTTTAATTGAACTAATTTGATTGAATTTGACTGAATTAATTTTAGTGATTTGTTAAATTAAAAAAAAATAAAAATACATTAATTGAAAAATAGTAATAGATTTCTAATCCTCTTTTGTATTCGGCTTTTTTTATTCTGTTGAATTCCGAAATTGTACTGAATATATTAAAATCGTGAAAAGTTAAGCACTCTTTGCTTATGGGTTGCTGCTATTTCCACCGATCATTAAAATTTTGCTTTTGGGTTAATGCACTTCGGTAGACAGCACAGGGGTGATGGGAATTGCATTAGCGTTCCCCACGCGGATGTTTCCCTGCAAGGTGGCTAGCTACTTTTGCTGCCGACTGTACATTTCGGAATTCATAATTCCTTCATCAGTGAGTCTATGAAGGAATTGTGAATTTCGAAATGTACATCTGAGTCATTAAAAATTTTTTTTGTGGATTTGTGTTTTCCTTTTATTCTGATATTGTACTAAGGTCATTTTGCGCCTTTCACACAAGCTATATCTGTACACAGCCCGGGGCGAATACAAACATCCATGCCCAAGGCGGGATTCGAACCTACGACCAGGTGGACTCGAAAATTAGAAAGCCTACGCCCTAGTCCTCTCGATCACCTAGCCGGCCATTTCGCTTGGTAAACATCATTTCCTTTGAATGCAGTGCGAACGGAAAGTGCTTAATTAGCTAACTACGGTTAAATAATCGTGACCTGCTAATACCGGGTGATTCAGTCAATTTCTGACCATTTCACTCGAATGACGTGCATTAGGGATAAACAATTGAAAGAATATGAGCGCAATATCGAATTTCTAAATAGTTGGAGTTTGTATTGTTGCAACGGCGGTGCATGAAAATCGTATTGTTGAAAAATGGCGCCCGCTTTATCAACAGAGCAGAAATGCAAGGTTGTCGAATGGTATTTCGAGACAAAATCACCTGTAACCGTGCAAAGAAAGTTCCGGAAGGAGTAAAGTGTCGAGACGCACCAGGCAAGGAAGCAATCATGGATTTTGTCAAGCAATTTCGTGCCACTGGATGTGTTAAAGGCAAGCAAAAAGGCGGGAGCGAAGCTCGTGTTCGAACGGCCAAAGTTGTCGAAAATGTTCGTACAAGGTGTGGTCGATTCCCCTACCAAAAAATCTGTTCGCCGCCTATCCATTGAAGAAGGGCTGTCGTATACCACGACGTGGCGAATTTTGAGAAGGGATTTACACCTGTTCCCCTATAAGATCCATGTTTATCAGGAGTTAACAGACACTGGAAGACAGAAGCGACAACAATTTGCGATGGAGTTTGGAGCAGAAATGGAAGCCAATCAGGACATTCTGGACAACCTGTGGGTGTCAGATGAGGCCTTCTTCCATCTGCCAGGTGGCGTTAATAAACACAACATTCGTTTTTGGGGTTCCCGGCGCCCTCATGAGATCCATAAGTCACCTCTTCATCCACGAAAGGTTATGGCTTGGTACGCGATTTCCAAAAGAGGCATCGTTGGTCCGTTCTTTTTTGAGGGCACCGTAACGTCACAGGCTTACCTTAACATGTTGGAAACCTTCTTCATCCCCGAGCTGCGATATCAATGGTTTCAACAGGATGGGGCTAGGCCTCACACCACTAATGGAGTGCTAGACTTTCTCAATCAGAAATTCGGAAATCGTGTCATTTCAAACAGGTTTCCAGATCGATTCGGGGGTGGCTTTCTTTGGCCCCCTACGAGTCCTGACCTAAACCCATGCAAGTTTTATCTCTGGGGGTTCCTTAAAGACAGTGTGTTCACTACAGCACCAAAACCCTAGACCAGCTGCGGCAAAGCATCGTCGACTGCTGCACCCTTGTGGATGCAGAAATCCTGTATAGAGTTATGAACAACTTCACCAACTACTTACTAGAAGCTTTAGCAAAAAAGCTACTTATAAGAATGCGCCTTGGTCTGTACGTTTATCCGGCCGTCCATCCGTCTGGCCGTCCGCCGTTCGCACGATAACATTAAAAGGGATTAATTTTTTCAAATTTGTTTCCAGAAATATGACCATCAAAGTCTTAGCTCGGCCATATCAACTTTTCACAATTTTTCGTGGAGCCCTTCAAGTCGAATTCACGTGCTAAAACAGTGAGTGTAAAGAATACCAAGATAATCGCATGTCATAACAATCGATTTGTCAAGAAGGAATACATTGTTACATTCTGTTCATCTTTTAAGCATTACTGACATTGGCGGGCGCACGTGATATCACTTTGTCGACACACGATTGCTCAAGTGCTCATAATCTATAAGCTTATTATTAAGTAGCGGAAGAATGGAGCTACTTATTGGTTTTATAATGTCAGTCCGTTCCGTTCAGAATTTTTTGAGATAGAAGGTTGAAATTCGGAATGTAGCTTACTATGGGCATGTCCGTCTGCACTATTTAGTTGGTTTTGATTGGTACACTGGGGTCGGAATTACCGGGGTGGGATTTAGAGAGGGCAACATATATATGTGCTATTTATGTAAAGGCGTGAAATTCAGTATCCAGATTCCTTTAGGAAAGATATACATTACTACGAAGTTTAGGTCCAATTGTTCCAGTGGGACGGATTTGCGGGGGGGGGGGCCGACTAGTCTACAAATGCGGCTCATGAAATGTTTGACGCAGAAGATACTACATCCCGCGTCTTAGGCACACATCTGCCTAAATTTTAAACAATAGTTTTAAATTTGTTCTACAATGAATGCACAGCATGAAATCATTCACATTGGACTGATGAAACTGATGGAGCAAACATATCACACCACCGTTATGTGGGTGCTTTAAGTCCTTCTCAAACTAAAATCTATTATAAACATTACATAAATATCCAAATTCATTGTTAATGAATAAAAAACGAAATATTAATTCAGCCTCCCAAATTTTCGCATATATGTCGCTCCTTACTTATATCATATTTAATGAAGATGCTGTTAATGTTGACGGTTATGGCTCGTTATGGACTTCCACTGGTTGAATTCTATCACTCCATGTAGAAACGTTTATGTCATCAGATATGTTATTTGTGTCGAATTTTCAGTTATTGGCGCATTCGTATCGAGCTATAGTTCATCTTGGCGCCGTGGCGCCTCAACATTGAGTTGTTCCTGTTGAGCCCATTGACGCTCAACATCGGACATCCGGGTCTTTTTGGATTCCCCATCTCTCGATCTATATTTCTGTGGCGGTTTCTATAATTTTTCTCGTGTTTATTAGGCTTAAATTTGTAAATTCTGTAATTTTTGCGAAATTTCCTCACTTCGAAGGCCGATATCTTAGACACTATTAAATATTGAGGTTTAAATTTTAAGCCATTTTATAAAGCGCGGAAAGATAAAACAAATGACATCTCAAACGTCGTGATAGCACAAAGGAAGCCGGAGCTAGACTAATTTAATATCCGCCATAGAGCAGATTTTCTGGCTCAATTTTGCACTACGATTGCGTCAGCCAATGAGGTCAGCACGAAATCAGTGATGGCCTAAAACATGCTTTGTTCCATACTCTATCGAATGTGATATCGATCATTCTTCTATCGTTAATAGTTTTTACGTTATTAAAGTTTTCGTGATCAACACTTTTCGTGACATTCACGATTTAAGCGTGGCATCCTAGTCTCGAACGTAAGACGTATTCTACGTCAAAAGTCACCTGACGAACTGGGTGCTAGTAAGAATCCAACATTCATTGTTTCCAACAAAAGGAAAAATACTGATTATTAACATTCAGAATGGAGACAATGAATGTTGGATTTTGCTGGCACCCAGCTGGTCAGGTGACGTTTTCGCTTCCAGGCATTGTTATCTCTTAGGCCTCGAATAATACATTACTGATGTCGTGTTCAGGCCTGGCAGTTTTTAGAAGGCCGTGATATCACCGACCATCATCCCCCAGATATTGGATTTATATTGGGACTCAATGCAGACCACTCAAAAACTTTGACGTTTTTTTTTTCTTAAAACCAGTTCACTTGCTGTGTGAACGCGGGCATTATATTGCTGATATATTCGGTTTTCAGTGCCGATGTTTGATCCGCATGGCAGTAAATAATGCTCTAGCATTCTTCGATACTTTGTAGAATTCATTCATCCATCAATGAATACTAGCTTCGTTTTACCTTGTTTTGCAATCCCCTCCCCCCCAAACACACACACTAAGCGCGCCGCTTTGATAAATATTCAGGTTCGGATCGAACGTTATGCCAGTAATAATTTAAACAATCATGGCTGTCAAAGTTAAACTTTTTTAGCACTGAACACTATGATGTTCCACAATTTAGCATCTTGGCATTCTTATGTCGCTTTGTTTTGGAATGGTCTTGATTTTTTCTTGATAAATTTCATTGCAGGACATTTACTTAGCACATGCTGAAGAATTCTGATTGAAACCTGAAAGCTAAGTCTTTGAAAATATCTTTGAATGTTGCCTTTGCTTTTGCTTTTGCAGATTTTATGACGTTTCTTCTGTTACGTGCAGAAAGTTTGATGCTCCCCCTCCTGGTTTTTCTTTCCATATTCTGGAAAAAGAAGAAGTAACTGTACCACTGTCTTTGATCAATGCTGCTGCAATCATCCTTCGAGTGTTTCCTTTTTCTTGATGTTCAAGAATTAGTTCAATATGTCTTGCACGTTTAGGCATCTTGGATAATAAAGTTTTCAATCTTATACGAGCCATCTAACTAGATTTTATGTGAATCTTGTGCATATCTAAGTAGGTTCCCCTTTAAATAATAAAAATGAGTATGATCTTAAAAGTCATGTCAACCTAATTTTGCATTTTTCATGAAATTTTTATTACTGCTTAAACAAGCAATAAGAGAGTTAATTAATTTATATATATTTTATGTTTAAGTTATATATAATTCATAAAATAAATTATTTAAACATCAAAGCTAGTTTTTCATTTAATTTATCTGATGACCACTGTATTTTCAACTACTCTGAAAAGCAAGCGATTCTCCTTAATATTCATTTTGTAATTCGAATGTCAAGCGGAGGGCTCAAAGGAAGGTCCATTGCATTCTTTGGCTTGCGAAATTTGAATCGGTGAAAAGTGTTCGACGCGAACATCGTCGAGTATTCAATTAAGAGGCACAGTATTACGGGTTACAAATTTCAGTTGTTACATGCACTCTGTTCTAGGTGATACAAGCGTCCTTTCCGCATTTCTGAAATTGTTTGAGATAATCTTTAATGCAGCGTTAGTGTTATTGATTAGTTTGGTTTTATTTCATGAAAGCCTGAAACCCCGTCATGACTTGTTGGAAGTCTTACGTTTCACATTATCTGTGATATCATTTTGCTAATTTTCGAATTTTAAATGCTGCATTAGTCATGTGATTGTGAAATGAAAAGACGATAAAAAATCGATTCTATTTATTCTGTGTAGCAAATAAAGATTAGTGTTTGTTGTCTCCTCTTTAGGGTTTGCTGAAGTTGCAGATGCGGAATTCAAAGAAGATAAATGCCAAACAATAATGCCAATCGCTAGACAAATCGCTCTTCAACATTTCCCGAGGGAAGTAATAAGAAAGACGTTTTTCTTGGAATGCTGAGCCAATTTTGGAGAGGTTATTTATAAAAGGTCGGAATTTACTTTACTCCTTTATATTAGTAAACAAAATAATTAAAAGCAATTAAGGTAATCAAAATTTTAAAAGCAATTTCCAAAAGTAATTCTGATGAGTTAATTTTCTTGAGGGAAAATTTAATACAAGCATCAGCATTAGAAGTAAGAAAAGCATTGTAAAATATGCAAAGAAGACCTCCATTAATTTTGAATTTATCCATGTTACTTACGTTAAATGAATAAAATCTTGTAGCCATTCCAAGAAGGAGATGTAACTGTGAAGCAGAAATAATTACATTTATTAGGAGCTTTGGCAGAAAGCTACTTAGAAGAATGCGTGCTTGGTCTATACGTTTATCCGGCCGGACTTGTAAACGGATTAACTTTTTCCAATTCTGCTTTCAGAAATATGACCATCAAGGTCTTAGCTCGGCTGTATCAACTTTTCAGAATTTTTGTGTACCCCTTCAAGTCGAATTCACGTGCTAAAACAGTGACCGTTAAGAATACTAAGATAATGGCATGTCATATAACAATCGAATCGTCAAGAATGAATGCACTCTTACTTGAATTTTTATATTTTAATCATTATTGACGTGAGCTCGCGCAAGAGACGATCGCTTTGTCGACGCACGATTGCTCAAGTGCTCATAATCTATATTATTACGAGGGGCGTTTAAATTTGACTACAAAAATCACACACACACAAGTTATTTCTCAAAGAACTCTCCTTGCTTCTCTACACATTTTTCTAGCGTTGTTCCACTTTGGTCGACACATCGCTGTCCGCCATTTTGTTTAAACAAACAATCGGTTTTCTTGGTAACTGGATGAGTGATGCTGCATTTGCATGACAGGCGATAGTTGCCATCCCAACAATGAAACTTTAGAATTTTTACAACATTAAAATTTACAAAAAATACAGTCCCAGGTCAAATTTGAACGCCCCTCGTAAGTAGCTGAAGAATGGAGCTACTTATTGGTTTCACAATGTTCGCCTGTCCCCTTGATAACTTCTACATTTTTTTAAGAAGAAGGTTGAAATTCTGAATGTAGCTTACTACGGACATGTCCACCTTTACTCGTAGTTTGGTTTTGATTGGTACAGTAGGGTCGGAATTACGGGGATGAGAGTCAGAGAGAACAAAAGATCTATGTGCTATTTAGGTACGTAAAGGAGTGAAATTCAGTATCCAGATTCCTCTAGGCAAGATCTACATTACTATGCAGTTTAGGCCAAGTTGTTCCAGTGGGGTCGGAGTTGCAGGGGTGGCAGTCACTTGGTCTTTAGAACTATGGTAACATAAGGCATGTGATATGTCTTTCGATCGGAGATGGTGAGAAAAGAAAGAAGATAGAGCTCTTTTACATTTCTACATACCAAGTTCGAGAAAATCAATTTTTTGATTAAAACACTGGGGGGGGGGGGGGGGGGGGTGCCGATAAAGGGGCGAAAATAGATGACCGCAGGGTCCGCTATTTGCCTTACCCTACTCGGGGAGACTAATTTCTTGTTAATAAATGTATAAATGTATTTTTGCTTTACAGCTAAAGCTCCTCCTTGGAATATTTACAAGATTTTATTAGAAAATAAAAACATTGATATTATGTGTGATACAAAACGTCTTACAAATGACCGCCCCGGGCTTGGTAGCGCAAATTCACTCTTTTGAGGAAATTTTCCATAACATGTTGACATAATTGCTGGGAAATTTCGGCAATGTTTTGTCGAATATCTTTTTTGTGGTTTTCAATAGTTTGTGATTTATTGACGTACAGTTTATCCTTAAGATAATCCCAGATAAAGAAGTCTCTACGGTGTCAAGTCGCATGATCTTGACGGCCAGTTCACATCATCTCGCTGCGAAATAAAACGACCATTAAATTTTTCTTGCAATAACTGCAAGACGTCATTTGCAGTGTGACCTGTTGCACCGTCCACTGATACCACATGTCTTCCGCATCCATATCATTAATTTTAGGCCATAAAAAGTAGAAATCGTTTCACGATATCGAAATCCATTGACGATAACGGCAATCCCTCCGCCCAAAATCCACACCAAACAGTGAGTCGTTCAGGATGCATAGAAAGTTCTTCAATCATTCTTGGATTTTCAGATCCTCAAATTCGACAAATTTGTTTATGGACAAAGCCGATAAGAAGAAAATGTGCTTCATCACTTAAGATGACTTTTTCGAAAACTCGCCATCAACTTGTTGCTTCTCCAAAACACAATTTGCAAACGCCCGACGACTTGCATGATCTTCAGGTTTCAATGCTT
>JAHWFO010024838.1:127091-148240 GCA_023313115.1 Rhysida immarginata | reverse complement strand
AGTCAGTCTTATGGGAATTTAAGGGATAAGTCCGAAGTGCACAGTAATGCAAATAAACACATAGTCAAAGTCCACTCGGAATTTAACACAGGTACCGAGCCTTCACAACATATCTTCCATGAGAAATGTCTTATCCAATAAATTTACACTAATAGATGCTAACACTAGCACGCCGCGTGGGCAGACACTAAAAGAAATAAGTAGAACACGTCACTGAACGAAAATACAAACCTACGTTAACGCTCCTATCCAAATTTTTGGTCACAAACATTTGGCAATGACTTTAAATCTTTTCTTTTTGTCATGGCACGAGCGTAAAGCTCCACAAGACAGTACTATATTACTTAACTTAGGTAAGCAAACCCGTACTGCGCCGTAATGTAGGCACTCAACCCCGCTGGAAAACGGCCTTGTATCGTCGAGCGCCCGTCGAACTCTCTGCCGTACAAGTCGCTCATCACTTGTGACCAGCTACGGGGGTCACAACCCATTTACGAGAAAGAACTTACGTAGCAAGTTGTCGAGATGGCGAGCGTTCTGCCTAACGTAACTCTCGGGAATGCTTCATACGGTCTCGTACCAGCTGAAGCACTGCTCTTAACGGAATGACTCGTCAGAAGAATCGCCGCCTGCGGGGCTTCACCGCCGAACACACCTCGTCTCGGCGTAATGCACTCACGACTCCGTGTTTGGCTGCCTTCTCCCGGGTGAGCCTCCGCGCGTTCTCCGCTTCCATTTGCGACGGTGTAGAGTCCTTTCGCCTCTGGACTCAAGCTGCCTTCTTTGCGTCCATTCGGCTCCGTCGTCTGGGTCACTCTCCTCTTCCTTGGCGTAATCTCCCGCCAAGAAAGCTCTGATCGACTGTCACCACGCTTCTCCGGGATTCCATTGGTTGATCCATGTTGAATGGTATGACGACACTGTCTGCCCCGCTCCTCCCCCGCCTTCGAACGGGTGAATATGCGTGAGCGGTAATAGCAGGCAGTGTCGCGGGAAATCACATGAGGATCCGATTTCCGTGACACAGACGCTTTCTGTCTTTCTCTCTCCTTCAAAATGCATGTTCCATATCATCCGAGCCAAGAGGCTATTTTACGTTATTATTTAAGTCAGAAAGGTAGAGGGCTACCTGTATTCAAAGGTACAGCATTTCAACATGGTTGTGGGTTAGGTTCTGTATCCACAAATCTTTTCCAACTTGCGACGCCATTACTAAAGTCAGCTGGGAAAATTCCTGGTAAGCACGCTCTAAAAGGTGGTGTATCAGTCTTAAATGATGAGATGCAGGGTCAAAATCTCAAACATTCGTTAGCATCACGTATGAGAGCGGCAGGTGGCAGTGCTTTACAGGAAATGGGTTCCAGGATTCAGAAAGGTAGAGGCAGAGGTCATGTTAAAAGACAACATTCTTCATTTACTGCTCATTCATCAGTCAAAAGACCCAGAGTTCATAGTCTGGACGCATTCCTGCTGAGCAAAAACAGTAGAAGGCAGAAAGGAATTCGCTCAGCAACGATAAAAAAGTCTCAGAGGAGAAGGAAGAAGAAGAAGAAGAAGAATAAGAATATGAAGAAGTCAAAGAGAACTGTACACATTCGTCCTTTATCCTCTGTATTCGCCTAAAGCATTATCATGGCGGCTATGATACACGAGCACAGATCAGAATGCGTAAATAGTGACTTAAATATTTTCTCAATCCCCGATACGAGTGGCCAGCAACAGAAGAGACAAGTGTTGGGTTACCAACTGACTGCCATCATAAACCAAGATGGTCCGATCGAATTCTTTGTTCCCGGATTAACTGACTTGTACATCGATCTAGATCGAACTACAATCAATTTAGAAGTCGTTATCACTAAAGGAGATGCACCTATTCCACCTGGTGATAAAACAGGGCCTGTGAATCTTATCCTTCTTTATTCTCCCAAGTCGATTGTTATTTAGGCGATACACTCGTTAGTCATAGCAATAACTTATATCTGTATAGAACTTATTTAGAAATCTTCTGAAATATGGTCAGGTTGCTGAATCAACTCAGTTAACGACATCCAGATTTTATAAAGACACATCTGGGAAAATAGATAGTATAGACGATACAAATACGGGATTTAAATTACGCAAAAGTCTTGCTCGTAATGGAGTCTACTACTTAGAAGGACCTATACATCTGGATATATTTCGTCAGAGTCGTTTGCTGTTAAACTTGCTCGATTTTCGCCTAACATTATAGAGAAGTAAACCTGCCTTCGCTCTAATGTCAGACGCAGTCACCCTGATTATAGAATTTCAATTCGAAAAGCTACCCTTATTGTGGAACGCGTTAAAGTCAACATAACTACGTTATTAGCACATGCGAAGACACTGCAAACAACCAATGCATATTATCCAATTAGCAGAGTGGAAATGCGTACGTCAAATATCGCAGCAGGCATGAGAAATCACGTCATACAAAATTTAATTACAGGTCAACTTCCTACCCGATTAATATTCGCATTCGTTGTGAGTGAAGCACAAAATGGAGCTTACAAGGTGAATCCATTTAACTTTCAACATTTCAACCTGTCATATTTCTCACAATCGATTGATACCCAAGTTTTTCCATCAGATCCTCTGATGCCCGAATTCGCAGAGGGGTCGTACATACGTGAGCTTGTTCATTTGTTGAAGGCACTCGGTCTGTGGAAGGAAGACAGATGTTGATGTGACTCAGATTGAATACGGTTCTGGTTTTACTTTCCTCGCCTACGATTTAAGTGGAAATCGTAATTATTTTACGGACCATTTTAATTTGATACGTAACGGAACACTTAGTGTTGAAGTACATTTTTCCAACCTCTGATGGAATCTGTTACCTACTGTCAATTTCAGAACTTTCTCGAAATCAGTAAAGACCGTTCCATAACCTTTGATTATACAAATTAAAGCTCTATGGATACAGCACAAATTTGGCATGTGTTAGACAGAGAGACCCGTGTACAAAACCTTTTGTCAGAGGGGTGTTTCCATGGGATGTAGGTAATCATCTCAAGCTAGTCTACCCATCTTTAGTTATAACTAATACAAATCCGGGAGCTCATTGGGTTGCTTTTTTTTTATCCCTAAGCCCTTGTTAGCTTATTACTTCGATTCGTTTGATCAAAAACCGCCTTCCAATTCCACGATTTCATGTATAAACTGGCTGGAAATTGGGTCTACAATTATAAATTAGTACAACATCCAGCTGAAGCTACATGCGGGCATCATTGTTTATATTTTCTAAAGTTTGCTGCAAGAGGTCATTCGATTTATGATATCATCAACTGTACTTATTCAGACGAACTATTTCTCAATGATTTCATCATGAAATGTGAATTAATTTATGATGAAATTTGCAATAATAATAATATTTGTCAAATTGTTAAATGGAGTCAAAGTTAATATCCTTTAAAAAAATTCCCTGACCATGCTTAATTTTTGTATTCCTGATTCACTGAATAAAAGTTAAGTATACAGTATTTCATTTGTCTGTATTATTTACTGGTTTTTATATTAATTAAATAAAATATTTTTAAATAAAATAAAACTTCAAAGTGTTAATTAAATTACTAAATAAATTACTATATATATTTAAAAACTATTTATAGGGGAGCCTCATTGAGACAGGTGGAGAAATTCAAGTATCTCGGGATTGCATTCACGAGTGATGGACGGCAGGAGAAAGAATTGGATGCTCGGATTGGTGCAGCAAGCTGTGTCAGACGTGAACTGTGGCGATCCGTGGTAACGAAACGCGAGCTGAGTAACAAAGCTAAGCTCTCCGTCTTCAAATCCATCTTTGTCCCCATTCTCATCTATGGACATGAGGCTTGGGTAATGACCGAAAGAGTGCGATCGCGGGTACAAGCGGCCGAAATGAGATTCCTGAGAGGTGTGGCAGGTGTTACCCTACTAGATAGAGTGTACAGCAGCACAATAAGGGAATCTTTAGGTGTTGAGCCGCTACTTCTCCGCATTGAGAGATCTCAGTTGCGCTGGTATGGCCACGTGATACGGATGCCGCAAACTAGTCTTCCTAGGCAGTTGTTATTTTCCAAGCCGGTGGGTAAGAGACCAAGGGGTCGGCCTAGAACCAGGTGGCTAGACTACCTGGAGAATCTGGGTTCGAGTCGCTTGGATATTACCAGGGAGGACATGCGCCTGATGGCGGAAGATCGCGATCGCTGGAGATCCTCCATAGGGCTGCTGCCCCCGCGACCCTAACGGATAAGCGGGTTTGAAAAGTAAGTAAGTAAGTATTAGTTTGCATAAAATGAAAGAGTTATTTTTAACAATTTGTAAATCTGTGAACGCACCGGTTTGATCCGTGTTGATGAACAAAATCGGGACTGAATTGTGGCAGGAGGTCTCGAACGTCGCTTCGGATAATTTCTGCTGCTTCAAGCGTCTCCTCCATCGTAGCAACTTCTCTGCTCGAGACATAGTTGGTCACTTTCCGTTGACGACTGCCGTGTTTTCGCTTGAATTTCTTAATCCACGCATCGGAAGCTTTGAAGTTGAAATCTGGAAATTGTTTCGCAGCAGCCAGAGCCCATTGTTGCAAATTTCTTGTGGTAACTTGTTGATACTGCTGCCGAGCTTCGACGAAACGATCATACGTCCCCGAATCGATGATGATGTGCTTGTCATGTGTAGTGCCTCCGTTTTTTATGTCTTTCTCCGTTTTTCATGTGGGCTATTTTTTTAAACGGGCGCCTCCTTTCTTCTGCAGAGTCGCAAGCGTTCATTTCGGATGCAATTTCGCAAGATTAACGACGTTAATCTTGTAATCGAGCGGGATGTTGCAACGCCTCCTAAAGATAAGGCCTGAGCGCGAAAACGTCAGACATTGTTACATCATCATCCGAAGATACGTTTAATTGGATTTCAGGGCTTATTATTGGTAGTAATGCGATTAAACGTATCTTCAGATGATGATGTAACAATGTATGATGTTTTCGCGCTCAGGCCTTATCTTTAGGAGGCGTTGGATGTTGTCGGCTTGTTTGGAATTTTTCACCTCTGACTCATACTCGTCTAATGATACGTCGTCCGAATAGCCCGTATCCTGACACTCTTCCTGGGCATGAATTAATTCCTCGTCGGTTTAAGCTGCATTTCGTTGAGCATTTCAAGCGTATTTTTGGACATCTGCTTTCCCATCAGCATAGCGTCATTTGGAATCGTGGCAGAGGCTTCCGGAGTAATTAAATCATTTTCCAAGAGTAACAATTCACAGTACACGAGCGCATTTTTCAAGTTCTCTTTCGACTGCTCACTATACATTGAAGTATCGTCAGTTTTACTCGTTGCATAATGAGAACTATCCTCATTGTTGGACATTTTACCGGAAGTTTACTTTCGCAGAAGAAGAAATTGTAACGGAAGAAACTTGAAAATTAAATAAAAATATTTGTTTCATTGTTATTATTAATAAAAAGGTATAAAAGCGCATTTTTAATCGTGATTATTAGAGAGGAATAAAAAAAAACCGTTGTGAAATAAACTTCCCCGGCCGGGACTTGAACCAACAACCTGCAAAAGTTTCGAGATGCTAAGCAGATGCTTTACCATTGTGCTACCGCTGCTACCGATCAGTTACTTGCGCACAAAAATACTTAAGGTGCGCCGCTTCAGGTGCTCAAATTTCAAGTCAATTGTCCTTTATCCCCTGTATTGTGATTGGTTGCCAATCACGTGACTAAAACGTCACTGATTTTTTACAAATTGCAAATGACGAACACTGGTCGTGTTAACCGCATTTGTTGACTGATCATAAGTGAAAGGGTTTTAATTATTGTCATTCAAAATTTTTGTTGCAATGGTTAAATACTGTTGTGTTCCCAATTGTCAGAGTGAGGAGGGTGATGAAGGTGTTAATTTCCATCGTTTTCCAAAAGAAAAGGCTCTACAAACTCAGTGGTTACACAAGTTACGTATCGGAAAAAAAATTTCTTTCCTTTCTACAAGGGTTTGCTGTAAACATTTTGCAGATGAAGACTACCGAGTATTGGAAGGTAAATATAATATTTTTTACTTCTCTGTAATAGTTCATACAGATTTATTCTTTAAAATCTGATAGAAAGGCTTCATTTGTAATATTTATCATTCATTTATTATTATTATTATTATTCTGAAAATTTACTTGCTTTTAGAAACTAAACTTTAATATTTTTCTTTATGTGATTATAGCTGGAATTATAACTAACACTAATGCATTTTTATTATTTTTTTCTTAGGTTATACATATAAAAGAAAATAGTTACGTGCAGGAGCCCTACCAACTCAAAATCTCCCTAAATCATCTGTCCACATTTCACCAAACAAAGTCTTGATTTGTGAACGAGCTTGTCGGCTTGCTGAAAGAAATAGAATCCAGCAAGAAATATTCAAACAACAAGAGGATGCTATTCGAAAAGAACAGCTGAGAAATGAAACTGAACGCTTAAAGAAACAAATGGAAGAAACTGAAATGCTCCAACAAATTGAAATTGCAGCTGCCGTACAACTAGGAAAAAAATCGAGCAGCAGAAGAAACAAGAAGAAGCAAGAATCCAGAGAGAGAGAGAGAGGGAGGGAGGAAGAAATTATTAATCAACGGACATTACAAACATGGCTAGAATTTAAAACCATGGGCGGCATACAGCCCATTAATATGGGTTTTCAATCATTCTATAATTCTTATCTACAAGATTTTTGCTTTTATTTGCTTATATTAACTTGACTAGCCTTTGCGAAATTCCTTCTATGCAATGGCCCCAGGAAGAAATCTATGATGATGTCACAACTTTATTGAAATGTATGGAAGAGAAGATTTCTCAACAATCTTTGCAAATAGCTAAACTGACCAAGCAACTAGAGGAAAAAGAAGTCATTATTCAAAAGGCTAACAAAGACAGGAAACTATATACAAAAATGTTAGCTCAACAACAAACAGAAAATGGGGCAACTAAAAAGGAAATAGAAAAGTTACTTGATACTTTATTTTCTTTGCAAAAATTACGCTGCAATGACTTCTTGCTGAATTACTATACAAGAATTCCAACGCACAACATATTTAATGGTTTGTTAAATTATTTAGTTCCTAATGGGGATGTCAGTTGCATCAAATATGATCATTTATCGAGCACATATTTGCGATTTAAAGACCAATTTTAGCTGTATTAATGAAATTAAGACATAACTTTGGCTTTGAAGATCTAGCTTTCAGATTTGGAAAAAATGTAATGGGGATGTCAAGATTATTTAAAACCTGGATTAATTTCATGTATTTAAGGCTTGGTTCATTATGTATATGGCCTCACAGGGATGTACTGACAGTTAATGCTCCCAAAGAATTTCAAGAAAATTTCCCCAATGTCATAATTATCCTGGATGGAACAGAAATTTTTATTGAAAAACCAAGAGATTTGAGACTTCAAAGCCAGACCTACTCATCTTATAAAAGTGCTAATACATTCAAAGGTCTCATTGGAGTTGATCAAAGAGGAGGCATTATATTTGTTTCACATTTGATGGATGGAAGTGTTAGCGATAAAGTATTGGTTCAACAGAGTAAGTTACTTGACATCATTAAAGAAAAACTAGAGTTGGGAGAGTTACAACAAACAGATGAAGTTATGGCAGATAAGGGATTTACCATTCGTGACCTTCTAAAGGAAGTTGGAGTTAATTTAGTTAATTCCTCCTTTTGCATCATGTACAGAACAAATGACTAAAGTGGCTGTTTTAAAAACAAAAAAATTGCTAAATTTCGTGTTCATGTTGAACGAGCTATAGCACGCGTAAAAAAATTTCGGATTGTTTCAGATATTGTTCCTCTGACATTTGTTGGCTCCAAACAGCAGATTTGGAGTGTTGTTTATATGCTAGCAAATCTTCAAATACCTTTGAAAACTTTGTAAAACAAAAATCACACAACAATATAATTGCATAAATAAAACATTTATTACAAATAGTTAGCTTCATACATTTTTTTCTAGAAATGGTATACAATACGTAAAATAAATATCTTTTAGTTCCATGAGCATGTTTTCACAAAACACTTCGTCATAATTAATTTCAAGCGTTACAGTATTAACACGTGTCTACACAAAACGCTGGCATTTATGGATCCCTGATAATAGCATCTGGCCTTGAATTTGAT
This sequence comes from Rhysida immarginata, assembly GCA_023313115.1. NCBI lineage: Eukaryota > Metazoa > Arthropoda > Chilopoda > Scolopendromorpha > Scolopendridae > Rhysida > Rhysida immarginata. The sequence continues at coordinate 140,079 of JAHWFO010024838.1, read as the reverse complement.
AATAATAATTATGATTCGAATCTAATTCTAAATTACCATTTTCATCAACTTGCAAATAGAAAGATTTATCTGAGATTGCATCTTTCAATTTAGAATTTCTAAATTTAAATGGGCATTTCACTTCTAGAAGTTTTAACCATGTCTCTCCACATATTAATCCATCTGGACTAGACCCAAGAAAAGCAAAATTAGGATTAATGACTAAACCCAGTTCATGCAAATGAATTTCTGGATTTAGTTCTAGAAATCGGGCTTTAGTTTCTGGTTTTTTTTTCCATGGGCTATATTTGGAATTTCGCTCAGATCTTGAGGTTTAAATAAAGTAGTCAAAAATTTTTCTGTTATGGATCTCCTCTTGCAGATCAACCCAAAGTTTGATGAACATAATCTTAATTTTGTGTGCTCAAACCATTGGAGACTCCCACTTTGTTTAGAAGTTAATTTAGCAATTTCATGGCACTTGCTTAAAGATAACTGAACTTGATTCAGAAAAAATGTATCATTAATAGTGTTTGGCACTAAAATGAAATTTATAGGTGGAACCTGATAATTGCATTTAATGGTTAAAGGAGTCTCTTCAGGTTTAAATATTTTCAGTTGATTATAAAGCATAGAAAATTTTTGTATTTGTCCTGTAGAGTCCGTTACCTAATGTTCATTTTCTTGGAGAAGATACGACAGCGGTCTGAAATTTCCATCAGATAAATTTTCCTTCTAAAGGATTTCTTAATGGATTCAGTTTTTTAATCTGTAAGTGATAAACAATGTTGAAATAAGCTTTAAAAGCAAACAAGCAATTATTATACTGACAACAATAATTACTTTTTCTGTAGTAGCTTGATACAGAGTACACTGTATGGGTTTTCTTTTTCTGTCTGTCTTTCCACCCAACACATGATTCATGACCGGAGCAGCAGCAATTTGTAGACCTACTTTGGGATGTATAAAAATATATTTTAATTGTTGCAATTATATTATGATGAGGGTTATCATAATTAAAAAGATTATAATGAACAATATCTTATAATTATTCTACCTCTAGGTTTTCCCCATTGACATAGCAAGCTTGTGCAGCTAAGGTCTAATGGCACTTGTTTATATCCATTGGCTATCAGTGAATCCAAGCAATTAAACAAGGCTGGTAAATGGGAACAACCAGCATTCATACTGAGAAATGGAAAATAAACATAATTAGAAAATAATTATATAGAGAATTTGGAAATGACCATGAAATTGAAATTATGAAAGGTTATCAGTAAACATTTAAATCATTACATTTTACAAATTTAAGGTTAATAATGTATGGTGAATTAATAATGATAATAATAAACATCTTTAAAATGCACATGGTTTCTTTGTTAAGTTGTAATCATCTATTTGCATGTGGTTTAAAAATATCATTTACACTTATTAATAAATTTTTGGTAAAAGTCCAGATTAGCGTTCCCTAATTTTCTCGGATGACATCGACCGATCCCCCCCCCCCCCCCCATAACGAACCGATGTATACCCCCGTTTTCTATTTAGTCACAGTAGACGGCTGAATAGTGATGGTTAAATTAGTAAAAACTTCACTTACCTTGGTCGCATGATCAGTGATCGCGCGATTGTGCAGATAGTAAAAATTAATCATAATGTTAAATCTTTTACTTATTAATTAGATACGTTACAATAATAACGTCAGAGGATAAACGCAATGCGGCTGATCGATGTCATTCAAGAAAATTAGGGGACGCAACTCTGGACTTTAACCAAATTATTTTCAGAATTTCCTGTAAGATATTAAATATTACTCACCCAGCTGTGCAGGAACAGTGAGGATCAATTATTTTTCCACTGCCAAAACTTATTTCTAGGTTGTGGGGAGTTTCCGATTTCTTTTGGCTTCTCCAGCATGTAGCAAATAGTTTGAAATGTTGATCTTCAGTATCTTTAATATACCCCCCCACAGTAAAATCTAACCCCTTTTTCCATACAACGTCTAGTGTATAAATTTTTTTCATGTAGGACATCTAGCCCTATGCATAATGTAAAAAAATGAATTTTACTTAAGTCACAAGTGCTTGCAACACGGCCAAGTGCTTTTTCTATGTGATCACGTGGGTAGTCAAGGCTACGAAGGCTAAGAAGGGGTGAGAACGAGAGTTTATGATAAAGGACAATTATCTCGCTAACGGCTGAATAGCGCGCGCTACGGCTCTGCACGCATACACAGGCAAGGACCCTCTATGCCAAGTCTCGCCTGAATCCGCTTCTCCAACGGCGTAGCCTCTTCTTGTAAGACCAACGCATACACACTCCTGTGTGGAGCTTGACCTAGCAAGAAAAATATCAGCTGTCTTTAGTGCTTATTTTGCGTCAGCTGACGCTGTTTTGAGGAAACACGTGCTTGTTGCCACAAGATTGATATAAACAGTCGAGCTTGAAAGAAATTATTGCTTGTGTTTTCATAATCAGGTAAATGTTTGAAGGAAAATGGTCACTTGATTTTGTTAACAAACGCGTTTCTAGCCATGATCATATTCATGTATAGGCCTATTCATGTAGCATGCTTAGCATTCTGTAGTAAAACTTTCAGCTGATGCATCTTCTCTATACACGTGCTTCTTTGCTAGGCCACTGTTTTTTTTTATTATCCAAATTTTACTAAGATTTGTTTTTGATAGCTCTCGAATCGCTCAGTTTTTTCAGATACGAATCGCAGGTTGCCAGATTCAATATGGCGTTGTCCACAGTGCAAATAAAAAATAAAAAATTAAGTTTAGTAGAATAAAAGCGCATACATGAAACATTTAGGCGTTGAGCCTGTAAGCAAAAAATTAAAAAGAAGGCTTAAAAATTAAAAATATTTAACATTGTGCTTATTTCTCAGGTTATTTTTTAAGTGTCCGAATTTTTTGTTTTGAAAATCGGGACACTTTTTCAAAAGTCCCAGTTTTTTTGTTTTGAAAATCTGGGATCCCTAGGCATAATCTGAGTCCATCGTCTTTTCCTCGGCGCCCTTTTACATAGCAACATAAACCTCAATGTGTACCCTTCACCTCCAAAGTTGCGGCTCTGCCTTAACAGCGTTTTTGGAAACGAACAGCAGTCGGTCCACTAGTTATTTCCGCAGATGGGACTAAATAGGGATACCTTAATTGGGATCACTCTGTTTTTTAACTATAATTGCTCTTTGTCGAAAACATATAATTAAAAATATTTTTCTTACTTGTAATAGCATTGCATGCAGCAAAAGTAAGGTTCATTTCAGTGTAAGGCAAAGGCATTCCCATCTTCTTTCGACCTTGCTGAAACAAATATTTTTAAACAAAGATTTTTAATAAATTTCAACATTAACAAAATATATTTCGAAATAAGTTGTATACATATTTATACATATAACATGAAAATAGGCGAGCTTTCGTGCATTTATAATAAATGATACTCTCTAGGAGGTAATAATGAGGCATTTGGCAATCATACTTATTGATAATAGCACAGAGTAAGTGGCCTCGCGGGCCTCGGCTTATGAGGCCCGTTTGCAAGAGCCCCCGGCCGGGTCAGTAAGATAAACGGAGTATTAGGAGTAAAAGGCAAAAAAGGAACAAATTAAATAATGTTTATTTGATGCTCATTATCTTAAATTATTAATGGAACTAGCTGAGATGCCCGTCTTCGTCGACCAAGGCAAAACGAAAGCTGGGTATCAGCATCTATCTACTCTAGGTATATACCAATGTTGTTTAAGGTTTGATCCTGGGTCTTGTTAATTGTCACTGCATAAACTGGGCGAACGGGAAATTGTCGACGTTTGAACTCTACAAAATGATCAGTCGCTTGTAACGGTATTCTTGGTATTAACGAATTGCCTGCGTTATAACCGTTGAGCATTGTAGTTTGTATTGAACCTGGTTATTCGGAATTGGCTATTGTATTGTTTAATACCCAAAACGTTCAACTTAATGACCGTCGACCCTACAATTTACTGAAAAATTCGGACGTTGCTGTGGTTTTTTACCCGGCAGGGATTCAGTACATATGGTGATATTATTTTGCGCCAGCGCACAGGAAGAGTTCGTCGGATTTAACAAAATCACCCATTTTATGATCCGCTGCACTATGTGCTTATACGGTATCTCCGTACGGAACGCAAGGGTGGCATATTTCTGTGCAGTCGAAGAACAATGCTCATACCAAACGTGTTACATACACCAGATTTATGCTTACGATGTTCAAATTTGTCACGTAAATGTTTAAGCTGGGCGAAGACTGACATATATAATAAAAAACGTACCTTCCCGTCTTCGCCGAGCTTGTCAAGGCAAATCGAAGACGGGAAGCAAAGTTTGTGTCTGTTTAAAACGTGTATTCTGAAGGATTCGAACCCACAATATCAAGGTTGTCGAACACGCCATGTAACCAACGCGTTAAAGTAGCATTGCAAAAATGTAAGTAATTTTTTTATTACAAAGGTGTTGTGCCTGCCGCAACCGAGCAAAGGCAATAAGCAACATAAACACACATAGATTATAAGAAAAGAAATATATTTAGTAATTCGCATGTCCAGGATCTGCCTTTGCATAGCAATTCTGCATGTTGCGATTGAATGGGGGTATTACAGGTTGAAGTTACATTTAGATCCATGCCTAGCTTGAACATTGAACGTGCCGTTCGCCAGACAAACGTGCTGCAATTCCACTCGTTGCCGTTGCCAGGGCTATTTTGCCTTCCAATCGAAGAGTCGCCATCACTTTTTCCAGCAAAAATGATTACCGGTTTCGCTAGGACTCTCCAAAAACAGTCTCCCTTTCTGGCGTCTCATTGCATACCGCATTTAATATGCGATTGTACACAATCAGCTGTTATTCAACTAAGAGCGATATTTGATCCACCAACTCTTGGAATCTAACTCGAAAGTATACAGCGACACCAGCGGATTTGGATTCTGGAACGCTTCAACTTCTTGATCAGCGAACTGATGCAATTGAGGCATCCCTGTATAATCCTTGAGTCGGCGTTCATTGTTCGTCAGATATTGGTCCAAATCTCTTAATGTGAGATACAGCACTCGAAGATTGGTAGCTTCTGAGTTAAACTGATGCTGATGGTCTTCTGCCAACGCGTCTGTACAACTATTCTCGTTCGCTTAGGTTCCTGGGGATTAACATTATGCCAAAACGACTGCAAATAGATGTCTGAGTTGTCAAATCTGGAAAGCAATTGCTTCCACATCGCATGCAACGACGCCTTTCTCCATCGCCCTTTAGCAGCCTTAGAGCTTCTGAAGCCTCCTGAAAAATATCTTGCAATACACCAACAACTCTTCGAAGATCTTCAAATGATTTTGGACCACGAACATAGCAATCGATGCTGTCAACTTCCAGACTGTCACATGAGATTATAGCTAGAGTAGGCGTAGCGCAGTGGAAAATTGAATAACATGCTACAGTGCACTGATTAAAATAATAAATGCAATGTTTATTGACAAATATAAATAAAAGCAAAGCTAAATAAGAAGGATAAATATGAACTCCTTCTGTCAAAGGCAATCTATGCCAATCCAAAATCAAACACAAAGGCAAAAAATAATTCAAACAATGTAATTAATCTTAACCACACCTCTATGTAAAAATTAATAGGATTTAAGCCTTAACTCCTTTCAAAATTAAAGGATAAGTAACCTGAATGCAAAGGCAAAATACCTAAACTAAATCTAGCATATATTTTAAAGAAATACTCTTCAGCTAGAAAGCAATACCAAAAACTTAGATGCTAATAATTGTATAGCAAAAGCTTACTAGCTAAGCAACTAAAATGTAATACAACATTCACATAGTTATGGCTTAAACTGAAACAGTAATAGAAACAAATAGCTTAATAGCTAAAAGTCTAATCCGTAAAACAACGGACACAAAGATAGACTTAATCTTGAAACAGCACTTTGATTGGGTCGGTCACTAAAATACACTAAAACAAAGCCAAGCCTACTTTCGTTTACTTTAAATAACTAAACACAAAATGCCAAAGCATACGATAAAACGCATAGCTTTCAAAAAGATTCACATACATATTCAAGGTAAATAACACTTGTACATACAAGTAATTTCATACAACTCATCTGAATAAGCACGCAGCATAATGAGATACATTCGCAAACAAAAATTCTAACTGCGTGAATAAAGGAATGAGCATATTACAAAATAGAAAGTCACAAACGGGATAAAGTCCAAAGTCCGGGTAAAGTCATTATTTTATAAAATTACCAACAATAGAAAATTAAAGCTTACATTTGAAACATTTTAAAGACGTACAGCTTTAATGATACACGGACACAATTGTAAAAAGTTCCGAGTTCTCTTGTCACAAACCAGTAAATTAATAGTCACATGAGGTCTAAAAATAAAAACGAAATAAGACTGTATCACAGGTTATGTTTGTATGGAATAACGAATAAGAAAAACTTTATGAGAACGGGTAATTGCTTAATTAACTTAATTACTTATTTTCTTAATGCGACTCATAACACTTAGCTACACCTACTTATGGTGAAGCCGAATTCACTGAGAAAATATGCCCGCATTCCGCGAGGCCATAAACCACACACTTTGGTGTCCCTGTGAAGTTCCCGGTGACATAATTCTTTAAAGGCTTCCCTTATTAAATCAGCTTTACAGCCCACAATAAACGACGCACTTACTATTGTGAAGCAACGGTCGGCCACTGAACCTCTCGGAGTACGGAGAAGAAATCTAAACACTGTGGATGAACACCCTTCGCTACGTCGCCTCTCTCGTTTTGCGTCGGCGCAAACCTCCGCCCGCTTAGCTTCTCCGCACGACGTGGCGTTGGCCAACGAAGCTAATGTCGGCTCCGTAGTCGTCTCCGTCGTGGCGGCTTGAGGTCTCTCCTTCTCCTTCAGCGTGCCAATAGCATAGCACCCTCGATGCCTTCCAGCAGCCTTCGTCGGAAGCTTTAATTTCTTTAAACCTCTGTCGATCTCTCTCTTCTCTCTCTTCGAGCCCGCACTCGCCAGACTTTCTCTTCCGTGATTGGCCCCTGCGTCTTGATGTTCTAATCAACGCTGATGACGTCGCCTCCGTTTTCGCCCGGAATTGTAAAATATTCTAGAGCGAAAACGAGCGTCTCTGTCACCGGAATTAATGTTAGTATTAGAATTCCGTGACACAGACTCTGTTGGATTCGAATAGGCTTCTTCGACTTCCGAGATTATGAAATTTTCGCTACTTCGACGAATTACCCTATTCATTAGGAATCATTAATCACACTTTTATTAATCGTTATTACACGCATCAAAGAATTATCGAGCTATTTTTCGAATTTCCCACACGTAGAATTGAAGTAGATAATTGGTGTTAAATTGTTTAAAAGAAAGGAGATTTTTAATTGTTTTTATTTGTCGCGTCTTTTACTTTTGTTAGCGTTAAAGCCCGTCGTACGACGGTACCACCACAGTCGAATCTGTATATTTGATTTTAATTTAATGCAAGTAATTTTTTTTTATTATGGCCTATTGTTGCAGAAACTTTGGTTTGCATGAGATATACATTGTTGAACCGCGCATATTGTTGGTCTGCGCATGTTGTTGGTTTGCGCATATTGTTGCTCATGCATTGTCGCTTTATGACGGATGGATCAAGCAAAATACAGATAAAGATTGATTGGAATACATGTCTAATAATAAATCAATTATAGCTAAATCATCTGGATCAGAAGAAAAAGACTTTACTTGGAAATTACATCCTTTCCAAAAGTACAGTATTAACAGTCAAGTTACATTTCACAGAAATACAACGTTTGACGTGATCATTGACTTTACTCAATTTCCATTGATCAGACATTAGATGATCGCCAAATGATTGGAGAACCAAGACAAAAATATAGCAATTTTTTATCCTGAAGAACTACACGGGGTGATTCAAAACTCAACGCACAAACTTTTAGGGGAGGTAGAAAACGCAAAAACAAAACAGAATCATATGGCATTGAGTTGAGGGTGCTTTGTCTTTCAACAGTCATTCACGTCTGGTGTTTGTGGAGGGGACATTGTATGCTGCATTCTACGTCTAGAACATCATCCAGCCCATTTATTTCGGAATTTTCATCTAGAAAATTCCACCATCGCCCAATAGAGAGGTGATGGATCCGGCGATCTTATTGCCTAGTTCCGCAGAATGAACGGAAACACTGCTGTTAGATGGTTTGTGATTTTGGTTTCCAACATGCTTACAATGAGATCGCACGGATCCATCACCTCTCTCTTTGGTGATGATGGCATGCTCTAGGAAACGCCAACCGGATCGGCTAGAGGATAAACGAAGATGCACAAATGAAATCCAATATTGGGTGGAAACAGTGTACATGTTCAGTTTCACAACTGCTCAAACTTCCAAATTCCCAATCACAGTGCAAATTACCAATCATTTGGTGATGCGGTACACTTCTGTTCGGATACCGTTAGGCATACTACAGTGCTGCGGCCCTTCTGTTGCCGTCACCTGCACCATACACAAATAGCATGTCTGCCATTTCAGATTCGTAAATTGTTGCATGGTCTCCATACGCAGTGGGAACTTTAAATGACTAACTTGTTAGAGCAAAATTCCAGCTACAGCGCTGGCGAACAGCGCCCTCCAGCTGATCCGGTTGGCGTTTTCCATGATACATTCCTATATGTTTCTGTTTCGTCTTGGTTTTCTACCTCTCCAAAATTCAATGTACAAACTTCTAGGGGAGGTAGTAGGGGTGATTCTAAGCAAAAACATGGGTCCGAATTTGAATGATAACTGAGATATGAACAGAAATGAAAATGCCGCCACCAAAATGAACAAGTTAATAACTCAGGTTTTATAACACCTACGATAATGAAATTTAGGGGAATAATAGGGTGCATAAAACTATATATACCGTTGAAATTAGATCGAATTCCAACGAGTAGTTTCCGAGTTACGCAGTCAACAGCGTAACAAGTGGTGGTTAGTACTCACATGTGAGCACGTGTTACGATGTTGAGTGCGTAACTCGGAAACTACTTGTTGGAATACAATCAAATTTTAACGTATACACAGTTTCATGTACCATATTGTTCCTCCAAAATTCATTATCCTAGGCTTACAAAACTTGAGTTTTTAACTTGTTAATCTTGGTGGCGGCATCTTCATTTCTGTTCATATCTCAGCATTCAAAATCGGACCCATGGTCATATGAACTTTTTTGATTAGAATCACCCATATTACCTCCCCTAAAAGTTTGTACATTGAATTATGAATCACCCTGTGTAGGGAACTGCCATCCTCCCAACAAAAAAGTCCTGCAACAAGAATACCAGTTAGGCTATACTCAACAGAAAAGGACTTAAGAATTATAACTAGTGTCCAACCTTTCAATTTAAAAATTAGAGCATTCACGTGAGACAAGACCCAGTCCTTCCAGATAAACACTTATTATCCACATAAGCACAATATTGCTTAATACTAATCTCTAAGAAGATCTCAAATACCATGAAAAGCTGACAAACTATACTTAAACCTTAACGAATAAAACTCAGTTTAGAATTATTCCGAATTTGGCAGTGATCAATAATGCCTGGCCAAAAGGATTTCGACAACAACATCACCAATTTCGGTGCTGCTTACTGTGAAATTACAGAAATAATTCCCTTTTCCATACGCTTCAAGAAACCCGCTTGGTGCGCTACAGTAGTGGCCATCAAGCGGCAAAAATTGCAAACACTGACGTGAATTTTCGGCATAACACCGGTTTTAAACAATTGAAAATGAAGTTCAACTGAAGTGCAATTTTAAGAAAGTGAAGAAATGGGAGATATTGTTTCGTCCCAAAACAGTGAGGAGAGGGAAAAATTTTAAAAAGTCAGGTCATGTAGTACATGATGATAATTTTTCCCTGATGGGGTAGTTACAGGTAAATGTTTGCCACAGATGAAGGTAAATCATGGGAGCTACTTTATAAAAAAATTTAAATAAATCTGAACTAATATTTAACCAGTGAAAAATATTGCATATACAAATTTATAATTAAATTGATTACATTTCAAATTGGAAAAAAAAAAATATAAATTTTGTAAAATCATGCAAAAAATTGTGACGTGCAGCTCACTTAAAATTTATTCATATTCAATTTGAGTATAATTTTGTAATCTTCCTTTAAATTATTATAGTTTTGATTTTTCTTTCATTGAGAAAAATCGCGATTTATCCTGTTTTCTCAATATTTTCTTGAATATCATTAAAGAAACAGAAAGGGAGTTATTGTTTTAGCTTGGTTTGATAAAACCTTTTTCCTCTTATTTATTTTTTTGCCTCCGATTTTTAAGAGCTCCAAATCTGGACACTTAGCTCAGAAGGAAAGTAAAACATATGTTCACCCCATTGTTGAAGCCAGAGACAAATGAAGAAAGAGACTGGCAGTGACCTCCCCTCTAGTGGTGCCTTCGCGCCGCCATTACGGGATTGGCAAGAAACGCTGATCGCCGGCGGCAATGCATGTTAATCAATCGCAAACAACTATTTTTTATAATATCTAACCAAGATATCTTGATGAATTTATTATGGGACCACCAGAAAAACTTGCTCTATTAAACAAAAAATAATCATCCAAATCGGCCCATCCGATAAAAAGTTATTTGGTGATAAATAAAGTTATTCTTAAACATAAATTTAAAAAAAAGTTTAAATGGAAAAGGAGGTCGAGTTATATTAAACAATCAACTAGAAAACTCTCCTTTATAAATTATAATTTGAAAGTTAATAAAATAAAATATACAGTTCACTAATTATAATCCAAATTATTGTTGATTAATACGAGATGTATAAATTATAATCCCCCCTTTTAATAACTAACTGGACGAAATTCTCATACATATTGGTCAAATCGTTGCGTTAAACAAGATCCAATACTTCAGTTCACAAGTAATTATATTATTAGTTAATTGCTTATTACGATATTTGGATTAAGAAACTGATTATTTTATTGAACTGAGAATTATTTCTTCCTTTTCGTTTTTTGTTAAAAAAAACAAAACAAAAAAAAAAACAATTTAAGTACCTTTTCAAAAATATTTTAGGTTACCAGGTTTTCTTTTAATTTAAAATTTTAAAATCAATTAGTTAATATTTAATAAATTATGTTAGGTTTGTTTATTGATAGCAATTAAACTTTTAAATATCCTTTCAGTTTAAATGTCCTGCCTTTACAAATATTCCATCATTATCAGATTAACAAAAATTAAAATTGCATTTTTTTTTTATTATCTTAAAACAATTTTGTGACGCAGCTTTTAAATTTTTTTTTACATGTAGTAAAAATATCTGATATTTCAGTAAACATAGGTATAAACGTTTTTATTGTGATGAATACATTAAAAAAAACTGTCACGCAAGAAATAAGCACCAAGCTCTTACACCCGTGTATAATAGCTATTTCAAAGCTAAACAAAAAAATTAGAAAACGAAACATTTGCGCTGTAGATTTCCAAAGGATGACATTCTTCGTAAAAAGTGGATACATCTTTTATTTCGGCAACAAAATTAAACAGCATTTTTTATTAAACATTAAATTAATGACAAATTGATTGGCATTAAATTTACCAGGTTAAAATTGAGTGCAGGGCACAAAACATTAATTCATGTCTAACTCTGATGAATATAATCATGAATCCATATCAGATGACGCGTCTCAATATTATCCAATCTCTGATATTAAAATCTTGTCAAAATATTGTGATTCGGCAGGATTCGTTTCTAGGTCTGTAATTATGTCTATAATCTGCATTCAATGTAAAGAAGCGTTGAAAGGGCAATATCAGAGCTACCACAGCCTTAATTTCATTGAGAAAAAAAAAATAAGGAGGCCTTATTACACCATCGAGAGATGTCGTATACCTGTGCAAAATTTAGAAAAAAATCATTAGGAGTGAATTTTATAATCTAGGAGAGCAAAGAGCAATTAAATTGAATATGCCTATCAAAATTCTAGCAAAAACTTTACATTTTATAACCGAAAACAAAATTAATATTTTCACTAATTTAACTCACCATGCATTTGAAATCAGTCCTTCTGACGATCATGTGCTTCGACTTATTAGACTTATTGTCATCACATACTGTAATATTCGATATCACCATGAAACCAAGCGACTGACAGAAAAAATAAGTGGAGAAAATCTACGCAGTATCTTTCACGAATTATTATATTTAAAAATCAATAAAGAATAAATCAATTTAAATTTTTTGTGTAACTGAAGCTATTTTCGAAACTCCATTGGTAATACTGTATGAAGAGGCTTCAAATTTACTTTTTATTTAGCAATACAAATGAAAATATTTATTAGGTATTAAGACTGATTAAGTTATAAGAATCAACTTTTTTAATAATAAAAATCAGTTAAGACTGAAAAAATAAATTCATCCTTCCTCTAGATTCATTTACTTTCACCATGGATGAAGAAATAACTTTGCTTCTTCAGTTTTCTTCATCTATGCTTTCACTTGTCTCTGGCTAAGCCTCCATTATTACAATAACGATAGGAGTTGCGAGTTGTACGCGCTCTTTTAAAAATTCGTAAGGCATTGAATCAGCTATTGAAAGTCATTAAAAGTATACGTTATCGTTAGTTAATGCAATAAAGTTTTTTTTAAAAAATCAGAAAACAGGTTACGCTTACTAATACCTCTTGAAGTCATCTACAAAAACAGCTGAAGTAACATTGAAAACATACGCCACCTTAGGTTTCTGCCATTCTCTTAATGGCGATCGCTGCACTTCCGGTGGCACCAGAAGCGCTCAGCAAAATGAATAGGGCACTGCCAGTCTCTTACTTTCTTTTGTCTCTGGTTGAAGCACGTGAGTACCATCGGAGGGGAAGCTGGAGAGGATGAATGCAGACATCTGAGTATTGGCTATTTCTTTTTCATCGCTCTGTCCTTTTTATTTTCCTGTCTAAGCTCGTAAGATAACTGGGGAGGGGGGG
>JAHWFO010024838.1:76758-97744 GCA_023313115.1 Rhysida immarginata | reverse complement strand
ACCAATTTGGACTATCATTAATTTTACGTTATATTCATTCATGACACATCATTCCAAGTCGTTTGATATAATACATGCCATATCTTATCATTGAAATTTTTTGAGAGTGTCATAAAGGTACCATTAGAGTGTCTTTTCAAAATGGTTCATTCCCGGAACCTTATTTATTAATAGGCAAAAATAGTAATTTATATTTGCTTCTATCTCGTCATTACGATTTTTTGATATATTACTTAATACTACTATTTAATATTACTTAAGTTGATACGGCCGAGCTAAGACTTTGATGGTCATATTTTTGAACACAGAATTTGAAAAAGTTAATCCGTTTTCAGGTTATCGTGCAAACGGCGGACGGACGGACGGATAAACGTACAGACCAAGGGCGCATTCTTATAAGTAGCTTATATGCTAAAGCTCCTAATAAAGCAAGTGTATGATAATGATACACTATCTCGTGCACGTGTTTTTGAATTGTTCGCTAGATTTCGTGATAGTCGGGAAGAGCTGAAGCACAGGAACGATCGAGAAATGAGAGCAAGTGATCAACGAATGAACCTGAAAACGTTGGAACAATTAACCGAGAAACAATTCGCCTAATATTGACAGAACATTTAAGCAAAAAGGAAATAGAGTGGATGCTTGCACGGAATTTATCGCGGCCGCAGATGCCAACCCGAACTTTCTGGATTCAATTGTGACAGGGGACAAAACCTGGTGCTATGAATATGACCCCGAAAGAAAATGACAGAGAATGGAAAGGCGGTCCCCAACATCCCCGCTTAAACAGAAATTCCGCCAACGCGCCTATTTTTCATCAGTAATCTAACATCTGAGGTAAGGCGTAGGATAAAAACCTCTGAACCAATCTTTAGTTATTCTTTTAATATCCTTAAAGAAATTCCGATTTGAAAAGTCAAGAATAAAAGTAGCGCTTATCACTTTCTTTCACAACACTGGCAATATTCATAAGGAATTTCTTCCCCCTGGACAAACGGTCAACAAGAATACTACAGCGAGATTTTGCAGCGTATGATTAAGAGAATCCATCAAAACGGACACAATTTCATGTAAAAAGGAGTTGGTTCTTACTGCACGATAATGCCAGATCGTACACAACAGTGCTTGTGAAGGAGTTCTTAACATTATTTGAAAAAATGAAAGGAAAAATTCTGCGACCTGCTTTCAAACCAGGAACCACGAATATCACGCTGGACGCCTCTACCAATTGGGCCATTGCAGACACTGTATAGCCATGCTGTCACTAAGGGCGTTGTCACACGCAACGACAAAACCGGCACCACAGCGATGGCACCGCATGCAATCTTATCAAATGAGAGCTTTCACACGTAGCCCGGCCGAGGAGATTTGCCGGTCCGACTGTCGGCACGGGCAAATGCAGGTGCCGTTGAATTCGACAATCGGATGGCGGGCCGATGTTTAACTCGTCGATTTCAATGTTTACTTATAGTGCCCGGCACTAAAGAAAAAGGAAACTGGCGCATGTGTAAATGAATAAAACTCGTTCAACCAATCAGAAACGGACAGGAATCAGGGCATTAATTACTACTGATGCCAGGTATAAATAATACCTTGTTTGCAGGCCGTTTCTGATTGGTTGAACGAGTTTTATTCATTTACACATCCACCAGTTTCCTTTTTCTTTCGTGCCGGGCATTATAGGGCGTTTTCATACACACCGGCAAAGCCGGAGCCGGAGAGGTTTTGTATTTTGTATACATTTACCGTATATCTTCCAAAAGTAGCCCTCGGCGTCTATTTTTTCAAATTAATCACTAACCAGGCGATTATTAGAGACCGGCGTTTATTTAGCAGTCTGTGTCAAATCTTATAGCTTCCACGACATCATAAACGCTACATCATATGACCGCTTTGGAGGCATGTATTTTTTTTAAACAGAATATGGTTGTGTGCATTAAACAGTTCTTACGAATAGGATGCTTGAGAACTGAAAGCTGAATAGCAGAGTGCATATGATATCTGTTCGGGAAATTCGATTATTTCATTAATTATTGCAATCCGTTACTCTTTTATTATTTTTTCATTAATTAGGGATTGCAATAAATTTTATTAGATATTTTATTTTTTCTTGTAAATAATTATCTTTTGTGATTTCATTATTTATAGACTGTAATTGTTGCATTTGTAACTTATTTTATTTTCTCGTAAACAATACTATTATTTATATTTTATGTCGCAATTACAGTCTGATACATACTTTCCCTCGCGACTGATTTCCTCGATCACGGGGAGTCATGTCGCCTTATTGTTGGTGATTATTTTAATATTTTTTTTCATTTTTTCTTTCTGCAGACCTCTTCCAACTTTCCGTAGATACACATCTATCTCCCCATCCATTTCCCTCCACCTCTTGTGCAGCAATGGCTCCTGATATATTTTCCAATTCCATCGGTCACACATTCTTCTATAGTAATCAGTAGTGCCTAATTTATAACTCATCTATGCAAAATGGATATTCGCAGAGTCTCATCTTAGCATAGAATCTCCCAGTTATTATAACTACGTTTTCTTCTGACTGAGTATAATGGAACATTTCTTTTACTTGTTGACGCAAATTCGTCAGAAGTTAAACCGGGCCCATTCTACGAGTTATTGTTTACTAAGTTAATCACGCCAATGGACGCCATTCCTATTCATCAGGTTTTATTCCTTAAATGCTTTGTATTCTTCAATTTCGGACTTTTGTAACCCTAAAATTCCTTCTTTGAATAACTTGCTTGTGTGCATTTGTATATATCATATACATTTGCACACATGCAACTTTTGTGCCTTACTGGTTGTCTTTTCAATCAATTTTTTGTATCTAAACAGTTATTTAATTATTGCGCATTGTAAGCGTTATTATTCCTACAGCCTTTTGCTGTGATCTGTATTGTTTTTTCTACATTAAAACTATTTTTTGCCATAATGTACAACCAAATTTCTTAATTCAACTTATTGTTGTATTCAATAAATTTCGATTAACCAAATCATTCCGAACCACGTTTCTTTTCTTAATTCCGGGCGTTGCACCCCCCCTCACCCTCTGAACAATATCGAAACTCAAAGTAGTTTGCTGGGAATCCTCTCAACCCAGTGTACACGTGAACCCCGAAGCGGCTCACGTGAACTGCCGCTGGTAGGAGAATCCCTGGCGTGTATTAGAGACCGGTGTTTATTTAGCAATCTTAATTTTGAAATCCGGCGTTTATTAGAGACCGGCGACAATTGGAGACTAGGCGTCTGTTATAAGATATACGGCACTTCACTATTGTAGTATAATTTTCTTTCATTGCGAACATGAGTAGATTGTTCTCGTACGATCCTGTAACGTTCATAGAATTTGTGGAAAGTAAACCCTCCTTATGAGGTACTGATTTTTTTAAAAATAAAATTAAAAAGCAAAAAGCATAGAAAGAAGTTTATGCGTTATTAAGAGTTGATTTTCTTCAAAAAGACAAACAACAATAATATAAATTCAAGTTATACATTTTTAATAATAATCCAGAAAAATAATAAAGTCATTATATTTTGTTCATTTACCACGGCAACGCCCCCTCATTACTTACGAAGACGTTTGATAACTAGCTTTCAAATCGGTTGCTCTGTTATTGTTGGCCGATTACATGCACCTCTGGATAAATTTCGTAGGCTTGGAGTTGCATAAATTTCAGATTTCTGCTCATCTTTTAATCGTACCACATTTCATTCTAAGGAATGTGGTACGATTAGAAATCGGCATCTTTATTTCACCAAACCGATGGCATTAAACGACACCGAGAAAATGCCAGCGTGTGTAAAATTCATTGGCCGGCAAGGGCGCCGTCACCGGCTCCAGCTTTGCAAGGATGTGTGAAAAATATCTTACAGACA
Source organism: Rhysida immarginata (assembly GCA_023313115.1). Taxonomy (NCBI): domain Eukaryota; kingdom Metazoa; phylum Arthropoda; class Chilopoda; order Scolopendromorpha; family Scolopendridae; genus Rhysida; species Rhysida immarginata. The sequence goes on along the minus strand of JAHWFO010024838.1, from coordinate 93,850 downwards.
ACCAAATTGTTAAGATGGAAAGTCCAATGATAGGGCAGGCACCCAGTTCACAGATTGGGAATTTCAGAAAGTTTGATGAACACACAAAAGAAATAATGAAATAGTGACAGCATGGCCGTACAGTTTTTGCGATTGGTAGAGGCTTTGAGCGTGATACTCGTGGTTCGTGGTTCGAATCCAGGTCGCAAAATTTTCCTTTCATTTTTTCAAATAATATCATTACCTAATGTTTGGAGAATTACCTCCATTTCTTATTTATTATTTCTTAAGGAGTTCTTAACCTGCGTCAAATCATCAAATGCAGCGGGAAGAAAAATCACGTGGAATTGATGACAAGAACAAAAAAAAACATCGTTCGGTTGGGAAAGTAGGTTTGGCCGCGAGCCAGAAGATGTAGAAATGAACCTCTCAAGAAAGGAACCCCTTTTCTATATTTTCGGAAAGGAACCCCCCACAAGAAAATGTAGAAATGATCCAAAAGAAGAAGCGGAGAGATTCGTCGGGATTGGACAATAAGGATGACATAGGTGAAATTTTGAAAAATTTGGGGGAGAAGAGAGAAAAGTATGAAAGGGATGAGACACGAGAGTGAAAGGACGGAATCAGAGATAAGGATGGAAAAGGCCAGATGTATGCTAAGGCCAAGGAAATTGAAGCAGATGAATTGTGTTAGAATTGCCACGCAGGAAACGACTGGAAGCAGAGGTATACGGAGCTACAGTGGTGAACCGACAAGAGGTACCACGCCGAGCAAGAAGAGGCCCACAGCGGTGATTCAACATCTTGCAGCGACTAAACTGAACGGGACGACGAGGAGCGACCAAGGTAGGCGAGTGATCTGCAAGTTACCATTATTTAGTGGACTTAATAGTTACCATTTTTCTCGAATGCCTGCAAAAGCATATTACTCTCGGACAATTTATAACCGTCACAGAGACATTGTTAAAAGGAACTCGAAGTTTCGTTTAAAAACGATATGAGGAGCTCTTATTAAGAAAGAGACGAGAGTAAGCCTCAATGCTAAGCCTCACGACAGGGTACAGTGCGGAGTCATGCCATCAACAAGTAGTTCCAAGAGGCAACAAGAATCAGGTGCATTACAACACTTTGCGGAAAGATCTGGATGCCCTCGCCATTCACGGATGTGTAGCCGCACCACTAGCCAAATATCTCGTCAAACAATAAGACTGCCAGATTCCAAAGTTATCTAGAATATCTACTTTTGATCTCGAAGAGTGGAAAAACATTTTGTTCAAGTGGGTGGGCATGTTTGTGCGTGGCGAATGCTAGGGAAAATTGCTTTTACCGGGTGGATCGTTCCAACCTTCAAGGGAATAATGTGAGGGTATTTTTCATGGCGCAGTTTAGGAAACCTACATGTTGTTGAAAGAAATTTGAAATCTGAAGTCTACAAGGATTTTGAACAATCGGTGTCTCTTAGGCTGTGGAAATTTTTTTGGTAACGTTTCGGTTTCCATCAGGCAGTTTTACATAGACATGAATGCCAATCGGCTTCAGTGGTCAGCACAGAACTCTAACCTTAACCCATTCAAACATATATGGGACAAGTTGGAGCGCAGAGTGACGTCTAGAGAGACAAGTGCGAAATCCACTGCTGACATGGCTATATTCTTGCAACAAGTATGAACCAAATAGCGGAAGCTGTTTCTCATAATCTTTTAGAAACTATGCCTAGAAAAGTGACTGGCGTAATTACAGCACGCGGAGTTTCAACAAGATATTTAAAATAAAATATAACAAAATAAACCAGTTGAGAATGAGCAAGTATTATTATAAGCTTTTTATAACTTTGCTGTGTTAGTTTGTTTAGGTCAAATCTTGTAATCAATATTAAACCAACTTTCCGACAAGCTAGGGAGCTGGAATTTGACACACTTATGCAGAATCGATGACAATTTATGATAAAGAAAAAAATTTTCAAATCGGTTCATTGGTTCGTGTTCTAATGGTACTAACTCATTACTACGAATTGATTGTTGTAACAATTGGACATTTCGTTATGGCGAGAGGTAAATGTATCTATTGTTTATTGTTGCAAAGTTAAGCTATATTGTTGCCACTAAATAAAACATTATAAAAGCTTGGTTTGATAAAACCTTTTTCCTCTTATCTTGTTATTATTAAGTACCGAAAGGTGCTTTATGCTTTGGCCTTGTCCGACCGTCCGTCCGTCTGTCCGTAACTCGATTTTCTCGGAAAGTATGAAAGATTTTAAAAATCTGTTTTCACCAATCGATAGATATGGAAAATGGCACGGACGAGTTCGAAGATGGTCGAAATCTGTACAGTGGCACGCGCTCTAATTGTACTATTGTCATACCCCCCCAAAATTTTTCCATGTTAAGATATAGTAAGTAACATATCAAACCACTCGTAACGACGAGCCATGAACGAATATAACGTTATTAAATAGTGTTTAGCCAATTGATAAATTTAGTTTGAAATCTGTACAATTGCATTGGAGAAAACGCGTAATAAGCATATAGGTTCGGCTCAGCGCGTGCTCTAAACGTTAATGAAATGGTGTGCGCGCAGGATGCACGAGATTGACGATTATTGAAAGGGCAGAACGGACTCTAAATCAAAAGAATTTTATTATTCGTAGGGAGCTTATTATTTATTTATTACGATAACTTGAAAACGAATTAACCTTTTCACATTCTGTTTTCACCAATCCATTAATATGGGACGGAGCACGAATAAGTACGAACCTGAGATAGCCGGAATAGGTACGTGCTCTAATGGCTCGTGCTATAATGGTTACATTACAATACCCCCTTAAAAATTTCCTCTAACCAGATATGGCATGTAATATATAAAATAAATCGTCACGACGTCTCATGAACGAATATATGAGAGTAATTAGTGATAACACAAATTGGTGTAACAGCACGTGTACGTGTAAGGATGTATCATTAATGAATATAACGCGTAAATAATGATAGTAGTAATTGGTTTACTAGCACGTGCCTAATAGTACTATATGGTACCGATGGAACTTTCAATGCTAAAATACGGCATGTAATATATCAAACAACTCGTAACAACATATCATGACTGAATATAACCAGTAAATAATGATAGTGGGAATTGGTTTAGTAGCACGTGCCCTAATGTTACCATACGATACCATGTTACCATTGGAACTTTCAGTGCTAAAATATGGCATGTAATATATCAAATAACTCGTAACAACGTGCCATGAGTGAATATAACGAGTAAATAATGATAGTGGGAAATGGTTAAGTAGCGCGTGCCCTAATGGTAACTAAGGTACCGTATGGTACGGTTGGAACTTTCAATGCTAAAATATGGCATGTAATATATCAAACAACTCGTAACATCGTGCCATGAGTGAATATAACAAGTAAATAATGATAGTGAAAAATTGTTAAGTAGCACGTGCCCTAATGGTAATGTGAGGTACCATATCGTACTGTTGGAACTTTCAATGCTAAGATATGGCATGTAATATATCAAACAACTCGTAACAACATGTCATGACTGAATGTAACGCGTAAATAATGATAGTGGGAGTTGGTTTAGTAGCACGTGCCCTTATATTACCATATGGTATCGTTGGAACTTTCAATGCTAAGATATGGCATGTAATATATCAAACAACTCGTAACAACGTGCCATGAGTGAATATCACAAGTAAATAATGATAATGGGAAATGGTTAAGTAGCACGTGCCCTAATGGTAACATATGTTACCATATGTTACCGTTGGAGCTTTCTATGCTAAAATATGACATGTAATATATCCAACAACTCGTAACGACTTTTCTTGAGTTAATATAACGACTAAATAATGATAGTGGGAAATGGTTAAGTAGCACGTGCTCTAATGGTACCAATTGATACCATATAGTACCGTTGGAACTTTCAATGCTAACGCTGGAATTTTCAATGCAAAGATGGCAATTAATATATCAAACAACTCGTAACAAAGTGTCATGAGTGAATATAACGAGTAATTAATGGTAGTCGGAATTGTTTAGTAGTACATGTTTGAATGGTGGTATATATATTGCCTTTGGCTTAATGGTATATAAAACTAAATACTGTGAGATATAATGCTAGATAATAGTAGTTAATCGCTTGCTTCAATAGTAGATGATTACGTAGAAACACTTTAGTAATTGAATATGAAAAGATGATAGATGGTTACACATAGCGCTTCAGCAATTAAGGCTTACTTCGTTTAACATTATGTGGGAATGTCTTACAAATTATAGAACTTTTATTTGTTCAAATATATAAAGAATAAGTTCACTCTTCGTTTAATCCTTCAGTCCTTCAAGTTAATTCTTTTAAATTCTGTCTATGCATTTGTTTACTTAAATAGTAATTTACAATTTTCATGTTTATATATTTTCTCTAAAGTGTGTTAAAATGTTGGTTAATCTATATATATCTATGTATGATGCTATAATACGAAAATGTGCTCCCTTTATCTGCTTTGGCGGTAAAGTCATTTTTGTTAATTTATTTCTTTAATGACTTTATTGCTTTATTTATGTCATTATCTTTTCCTCTTTCTTTGTTTTTGTTTTGTATTTATGATTATATTTAATATTTTTTTAAATAGGGTTTCCCGTCAATAAATAAATAAATAAATAAAATATTATATGTCGACTCTTCGAGCATTGTTTAAGCTAGCTTGGAACATACGCCCGTTACGAAGGGATTGTTGTAGCACGCGCACACATCCTTAGCTTGCGCGCGTTCGTTAGCTCGCGTCTGCTTCATTAGCTTGCGGTCGTTCGATTCCAAACAATGAAAAATGACTTAGGAATACTTTCGAAAGTTATAAAAAGAAATTTAGTCATAATTATAAGCTGGTTGAAATTTATTCACAATTTATTCACAAGTACAAGGAAGAAAAGTGCGCAACAGAATAATATAAACGTCGCATCTATTTGCAAACAATAGAAGCGAGTTGTGCGTTTTGTCGACGAATTCATAATGTAAGTAACGAATGAACGGATAGGAAAACGGATAGGAAAAGGAAAGGATAGGTAAATTGCATAGCTATCATTTCATAATGACGATTCACGAAAGAATACAATTTAATATTTCACTCATTGTTGGCGCTAATTTGATGCACGGGGGTGGGGTAATGTAAATCGTATTTCTGCCAATATTAAGCCCGAAATTGTCCCTACCGTAGAGGAGGCAACAGTGTATGATTTTTCCTTGAGCATGCTGTCTCTCTAGGCGGTATTGATTGCACACGCCTCCGTTACGACCAGTTTCGTCATTTCAAATATACACAAACTACAAATTAGAAGTTTTTCGGGTGGAATATATAAACGACGCAGTTCTTCAATGGCTTATATAGCAGTATTCATTTAGCCTTTCGGTACTTGATTATATCATTCATTAATGGTTTATTATTATTATTGATTGAAGCCTTCCGATGGAAGAAGAAAATTACAAGGATCACAGGAGTGTCTCATCAGCCTTATCCTTGATCCAGCAGTTAACATATAAATAACCAAAAACGAACTTAAAAACTTTATGTATAATTTAAACGAGCATGTATATTCGATAGCAGGACTCGGTGAATGATATTGTATGAGCACGTTTGAGAGATGGCTAGAAGATGTTTATGAATATGAATAGTGTATCAGATGCTGAGGGTAGGGGAGAACGGGATAATGGCCTAAGAGCAAATCACAATGTAATCAACAGTACATGCCCTAAGTACACAATTTTATACACAAAATGAGCATAAATTATTGGTACAATATAAAAATTGTACGTTATAACTATAAATGCTATATCGACGCGATTGGCAACAATGAAAAGAGAAACTCTGCTTTTATCTGCTTTCATTACGTTGATTGATCCCAGCATGCAACGCAGTATTGCACTATAATCAAAATGGCGACTCCCGAGAGGAAAGCATTCAAAATTCCGATTAAAAATCAACGACGTTACCGTGAAAACTCACCTGATAAGAGACAATTAAATTACTGCATGAAACAAGTTCAAATAACCGGAAGTGTGTTGCACCAGAAATGTGTGAATAGGTCATCAATGTCGAATGAAAACATTGCAAAAATTACAGAAGCGTACATATCAAAGAGCATATCAAAGAGCACTATCCGTAAGGTTTTCTCATGAACAAACTGCAATTTCATCTATTTGATCCCATGAAGAGGTTCAAGGCTGGCCAACGGTTTGTTTCTCACAAGGACAAGAAAGCAGCCGATCGACAAGAAAGCAGCTTTTACGCAGATGGTTAATGAAATGCCCAGGAAAAGGACGACAAGCCGCGACGTTTTGCAGTGCTTGACGGAATCGCAATGACAATACCTTCCTTTCAAAGATGGTTTTTATTGATGAGACAATATTCTGTGTGTCTGGAAAAGTTAATAGATATAATTGCAGGAAACCGGGATTCGAAAATCCACGTGTTAAACGGGAACAAAAGCGGGACAAAGATAATTTGAACTTGTGGTGCGCACTGTCACGAACCAAGGTGATAGGATCTGTCCTTCTTCACTGAGCAAATAGTGAGTAGTACTTATTGCCTGGACATGCCAGAAAATTTCGCATTACAATTGTTCGTGCTATATCCAAATGTCCAGAATTATAATGAGCTGTCTCCAGTAAAATAGGTTGCAGTTATTTGGGACAACATAATAAGGGTCGTGTTGAATATTGTTGATTTAGTCGATACAATTCTCCTTTCAACATTTGAGAGTGACTCTTTCTTCGTTTTTGTGCTGTAGTCAATGATGTCTCCGAAAATAATTTTCGAATCTCTGAGAGGGTTTTTCTCTTGATATTCAATTACTTTACTGTCTTCTGCGACGACTGTTGCGTAGGCAATAAAGCTTTGTTTCTTCAATGCGTAGTGAACCGAATGAGATAATCGGCTCAAAGCCTCGGCCGCTACTTCGTTGTTTCCTTTTAGAAGGCAACTTCGAAATTAAATTCACTCAAGTGTAATGCCTTTCTCGCAAAACGACGCGTTAGTTTCGGTTTTGTGAGTAACGCTGAGACGGCAATACAGAGGGTTGAGTACGCTACAACTAAACGATTTCCAAGCGTCATAAGTCTATGAGAAAACCCGCCGCCATGTTCGGTGATGTTCTATCTGGTGCCCACGGTGTCGAACTATGAATCTGCATCTTAGTTTCCGTTCAATAAGACTTCGCCGCAGAGAATTTAGGGCAATCTGTGCCCAGCCCTCTTCACAGGCTTTCCATAGACCGTCCAATATACAGGGTCGTCTTCTTTCAAGGGCGCGTTTCAGCAGCCCAAAGCCGCAATAATCCATGGGGGGCGATTCTGGAGATTTCAAGGGTATGTCTTCAAACCAAATTGAATGTATGCCCGTCTCCTGTTCCAGTGTTTGCAAATGGGCGATCGTTGACTTGGATGTATGACTCGCAGCTTTATCCTGATACACCCAAACCAGGTTTCGGACGCTTAACCAGACGGAGATTTTTGTGGATTATGTTGCGTACCGTTGACTGTGATACCGCTACTTTATTTGCAACAGCCCTTTGAGTTTTTGGATTTTCTGCAGAGATGAGACGCCTGACTTTGGCTACAACCTCTAGTGTTTTGCTTGGAGTGGGTCGTTGTCTTGAGGGTCCAGGTTCATACCAGGTTCATTCATTCGTTGCTGGTATTGCGGTTTTTCTTTTTTCTTTAGAACGTTGCAGACTCCTGCCTTTGAAATGGTGAGACCCTTGGATTTGCATTGTGTTATAATCATGGAATAGGACCATTTCGCGTTGGAAACTGCATTTATATATCCTTCTATCGATTTTTGGCTGCATTCTCGCAGCTGGCGTTTGTATAACGATTGAGAATAATGAAGCGATGTCCCCTTTATAACTCCTATTAACCACGTGGCTAGAGATTTGCGTATGTAAATCGTTTAGTTGTAACGTACACAGCCCTCTGTATTATCACTATACACATTAAATTTAGGCAACCCCAATACATAAAGTCGAAATTTCTATAATGTCCAATGAATTGCAATTACTTCCTTTTCATTGATGTTTTTCTTGATATCGCAGTCAGGTAATAAATGACTTGCATATTCTATTTGGATTGCTCTGCGTATTCTAAAGACTTGCTCTGTTTTCCATTGTGGACTTGAATCACACAAGCACCAAGAGCAAGAGTCGGCAAGTATGTTTATTACAGATATTTAACCTTTTCTAAGATTTTAATATAAAGTGCACTGTTTCCCAATAAAAAATTTAAAATTATCCTATTTTTGGCCGCTCATTACATATTTCTAAAAAATCTTGCGAGCCGCATGGAATCCGGTACCAAGCCCAAAAGAAACCGGAGGCAGACCCCGGACGTAGAGTATAGTTGTAAGTGATGGATTAAATGGTCGCAATATTGGTGTATTAACCAAATATTTCCTTACTTCTTCAATCGTTGTGTAACCCTCTGGCATTTATTTAAATGGTACGCTTTTTTTTCGTGAACTTTGCTAATGCTTTTATTATCTTTGACAGGTTTGGAATGAATTCTCTAAAGTAAGATGACAATCACATGAACGACTTTACTTTTCCTGCGTTCTTAAAAGTAGACATCTTTAATATAGTTTCATTGTGTGCTGGTTCGGTCATTATGCTATTTTGAGAAATATACATTCCTAACTATTTACTTTTTTCCTCAAGGAAGGCACACTTCCTGAAATCCAAAAACATGCATATTCTATTAGGGCTTCTAAGACTTCGTCTGTTACTGCTAAATGTTCAGCTACTGTGTCGGTGCTAATTAATAGGTCATCAAAATAATCATCCATAAATGGTGCCCACCATTTATCACGCTCGCATTGCTCTAGTTAATGTGGCAGGGCTCTAGTTTTCGCATAATCCTTGAGAAAATTCGTATTGCTCATTATTTATTATAAAAGATATGTATTTCTGATGTTCTTACTTTATCTTCGCATTATAAAAATATTTTCGTACGTCCAATTTTGTGAAATGTTTTCTCGAAGCTGCATGGCTGAGAATCGTTTTTTGTTCTGGCACATTGGGTTAGGGCCTTTTATGGTTTTACGATTTAATTGACGGAAATCGCAAACAAACTGTATTGGTGTTATAGGATTCTCTGGAGCATGGACAACAAATCCTGCTGCTGCATATGGTGATTTAAAAGGCCGAATTACTCCATTTTCAACAAAGGCTTCATTTTTTCTTCGAGGAATTCGCTATCTCTATTTGTTAGTTTGTATGATTTAGCACATACAGGTAATTGATCTGTGAGATGTATTTCATGTTCTATGAATGGACAATATCCAATTTCCGTGTGGTTAGTGGAAAATGCTTTCTGTCGATTTTGAAGTATTGTTCGTATTTTTTGTTTGAGCTGTGGATCCAGGTTTTCACTTGTAGGCAAAGGCTCAGTTGTATTTGAAAATGTTCCCAGCTATTTGTATTTCGTTCTCTTCTGATGGTGGCGATATCGAAACATGCCCAATCATGTATTCGACAGAAGTACGAGACGCTACCCAAAATTTCCCGAAATTGTTTTATTCTGACCGAACCGTAAAAGGTACGAAGTTTTGCCGACCGTTGGTGTTAGGGATAAGTCTCAGCTGTAATTGTGCCAAGCGGTGTCATCCTATATCATAGTCTTTAGATAGTAGATGGTCATCCAACTCCACTGAAAATGAAGCTAAAGTTTCTAACTCCCGATAGGGGGGTAACTCAATTGAAAAATAGCGCCGCATGTACATTCGGACTAAAAATGCATGCAGCGCTGCCCTATCATCAGCTAGAAATTTTAGTTTCATTTTCAGTTTCAATGCAGCCGGAATTATTGGTATAATACTGCCGAAATTGATGTATTCTACATAATCTTAAAGAAATAATTGACAATCCAACTATTGAATGCATTACATATCTCACTATTAATTTTATAGACTGTGTCCTATAGACTGTGTCCTATATGCACGCGATTTTGATTTCGAGCTGTTTTTGTCACTTTTTGTGCTGGTCGTGTTGCGATTCTTGATACAGTATTAAAGCTGAAAAAACTGCGGCTGAAACCCACAGACTGTTGAATGGGGCTTTTGGTGAAAATGCTTTAGGCCAAACCCAAACATTTGAGTGGTTTAAGCGTTTCAAAGATGGTCGGGAGTCTGTGGAAGATAACAAGCATTCTAACGACCGTCAGCAAGCACAACTCTGGAAATGATCGCGAAAGCACGAAATTTGTGATTGCCTTGGACTGTCATACGGGACGTATAGTGTCAAAATAGCAAAAAAATAATAGCGAAATCTTAATAGCGAATAATAAATATCGAAACAATAACACCGAAACCTGAAGAGCGAAGCTAATATCGCGAAACAATAATAACGACTAAATAATTTTATTTCAAGAATTACACTGGTCAACAAATTTTTACAAAAGTCAAGTTACCAAAAAAAAAATAAGTCATTTTTTATCAATTTTTATGTGCTGAACACGACTATGACTGTCAAAATGCAAAAAATTGGTTCTAGTTTTTTTTTTGTAATCTGTAAAAACAATTGTTACATAACGAAATGCATGCCACCAGCACTGGTCAACAACATTTTTGCTACTGGAGAAAATATAGGTGGTCCTAGACTAATTTGAGTGAGCTGATTCTAAAATTGAACTCCTAATTTCCCTATCACGTCAGGACTTCGAGTTATAGAAATAGTTTTAATTTTAATGGTAGCCATTGCTTAAATTTGACATTATGAGACTGTTTTACGCAACTGAAACTTAACATCCTGACGTGATAGAGAAATTTGGAATTCAGATATGGAATCAGCACACTCAAATTTGTCTAGAACACCTACATTTGTCAAAGTTGCAGTTCTACTGTATAAATATACACGTTGAAAAGTTGAATATGAACTATATGAAATATTTTCGAAATGAGAGCCAATAAAAATTTTTAATGGTTATATTCGTATATAGCACACTAAAAAATTACGAAAAAGAACTTTTTAAAGTCAGTGACAATTTCAGTGTTGACCAGTGTTATAAGTCCTTTATTTATAATAATTAGTTTCTTTAAATCCACTTAGATTACATTGTTCCACGTAGGACATGACTTGACTTGAACCGAAGCTTAAGTAAACGTTGTAAAAAAAATTGACTATAAATAGCCTTCAGAATTAGCAAGACTCTTAGGAATAAACTTTGCAAGAATAAACTTCACTTATTTCACAATCCTTACCGATAAGGCATTTGTCCAAGATGGAGACAATGAAGGTTACATTGTTTCATGGACTAAGGTGGTCAGGTGACTTTTCAGTGTCACGGCCTGTCTTTTTCGTTGACTGCGCTACAATTATGTATGACGTTTTCGTGCAGAGGCTTTCTCTTTAGGTGTTGGTTGGCCTCGATGAAAGCAGAAAGCTTTGTTGACGACAATTAATCGACTTTCAAAATGGCCCCGCCATTGTAACGTCACGTGGTTGAAGTTATTCTATTGTTAGATTGTCAATTATTATTATATAGGGTATTTCTAAATTATCTCCCGCATTATACATGATTTTTCTTGAAATATTATTACAGATTTTAACGTGATTTTTTTTTATTCACAAAGAAAAATTCAAAAAGTGTCTTGGCCTCGCGAGTTGATAATAAAACACGCAGTTGGCGCATGGTACCACTGTTGGCGCGTTGTTCCATTTTTCGCGAGACGCAGTGAACAATGGCGAGTGTTCAAGAAAAAGCGCAATGCTTGTTATGGCTTGCAGAATTTAAGTCAATGATTACAGTCCAGAGAATGTTTAAAATAAAGTTTAAAAAGGATCCTCCAAATCATAAGTCAATTAAGCTATGGCATGCAAAATTTTTAAACACTGGCATCCTGTTACACAAAAAAGGGTGCTGGTAGACCTTCAACGACACCACAGAATAGAAAAGGCGAGGGAAACATTCGATCGTAGTCCCCGTAAATCACTTCGCCAAGCGGCTCGTCAACTGGATATGCCAATGACATCTGTACATAAAATAATGACGCACCGCCTTCGTCTTACATTCTACAAAATCCAGATGATGCATGAACTGAAGCCAGATGACCGACCAAAGCGCAAAAAGTTTTCTGAGGATATGCACCAAAATCTCGAGAACGATCCACCCTCCTTGAGGACATTTTGTTTTCTGATGAGGGAACATTCCATACTTCCGGAGCAGTAAACCGACACAACTGCCGCATTTGGGGCTCGCAAAATCCCCACGTTCTAAGGGATCATATACGTGACAGCCGAAAGGTTAATGTTTGGTGCGGTTTAATGCATGATCGAGTATTCAGGCCTTTCTTTTTCGCTGAAGACACCATTACCGCTGCAACCTACCTAGATATGTTGGGGAATTATCAGGTTCCACAGGTGGCAGAACTGCAGCCCAACACAGTCTACCAACAAGATGGAGCACCTGCTCACTAGGGCCTGCAAGTTAGGCAGTGCCTTGATACGAACTTTCTAGGACGATGAATTGGAAGGGATGGGCTAGTCCTTTGGCTCCCTCGCTCACCCATGCGTACCCTCTGCACTTTTTCTTCTGGGGATATGTGAAAGACAGAGTGTACAAGACCAACGCTGATGACATTGAAACTCTCAAGAACAGAATAATCGAAACAATCGCTGAAATCACCCCCGAAATGCTAACCCGAACATGGGAGGAAATCGAGTTTCGCTTTGAAGTCCTTCACGCCATAAATAGGGGGCACATTGAAATTTATTATGGCATGCTAAGAAACTATTTGAGCTTTTCTTTGTGCATAAAAAAAGTTCGCGTTAAAATCTGTAATAGTTTTTGAGTAATAAACATGTATAATATGGGAGATAATTTAGAAATACCCTGTATAATGTTCAGTGACGGGGCCAACGAAATAACGGGGCCCAGCCAATACCTCCTAGAGAGAAGGGCTGCGCACAAAAACGTCATACATTGTCACATCATCATCAAGCGTCTATTCCTAATCATATTTCTACCAACACCTCATAGAGAAAAAGTCAAACAACTGAAACGTCATACATTGTTACATTATCATATTTCTACCAATAATAAGCCTTAAATTTGGTCGACTTATGATGATGTAACAATGTAAGACGTTTCAGTTGTTTGGCTTTCTTTTTAGGAGGTGTTGATTTCTACGACGGTCTATAGATATTCATGGTCATCGAGCTTCGGCCATTTTCCATTGTTCCGAGAAGCTAAGGAAAACAGATCGCGCCAGGTGCCACATAGATCGCACTAAGGCCGGCCGTGATCTGCGATAGAGTTTTTCGAAACTAAAAATGAAAGTAAAGTTTCTATCTGCCGATAGGGCGGCGCTGCAGGCGCAAGTGGGCCGATTGTACATACAGCGCCACTTTTCAATAGAGTTCCCTCCCTACCGGGAGCTAGAAACTTTAGCTTCATTTTAACAATGAATCTCGATGACCATGAATATCTATAGACCGTGATTTCTACCAATAATACGCTCTAAACTTGGCCGCTTGATGATGATGTAACAATGTATACAGTTTTTGTCCGCAGGCCTTTTCTCTAGGTGTTGTCCCTGCGGGGAAAAGTCACCTGACCATAGTGGTCCGAGTAACAATGTAATCTTCACTGTTTCCATCTTGGATTTTAACAATCAGTAATTTTTCGCTTGTTGGAAATAATGTGAGATTGTATTTTTCGCCGGACTAATATGGTCAGGTGACTTTTCCGCACTAGGACCCGTTATTTCGTTGGCCCGTTCAGTAAGATACGAGGTAACATAATTCATGAAAGAAAAAAAAATACGTAGAATTATTTATAAATACGAGGGGAAATCAAAAAGTTATTCAGTAAATTTTTCATAGTAAAACCATCGAGTATTTGCAAAAATTATATACATTTTTAACAATGAACAAGGTACCGGGTATCCCAAGAATGACTGATGGATTTTATAAATCAATAAAATAAAGACGGAATGCGATAGATATGTATCGTTTGCAGCCTTATGCTTAGGAAATCAGGGAATTTTATCCCACCAAATTTCAAATTTAGTTAACATTTTCACCCACAGGTGGCGCTGAAAACTAGGAAAAAATAAAAACCGGTATGAAAATGTTGCAGGAACAGTTGCAAAAAACTAAACAATGACATTTTCAATGTAACCCTCATTTGCTGCAACAACATGGCGCAGTCTCAGGCAAAAATTTGCAGACATCCGTTCAAACATGTCACATCCGTTTAACTATACCTGATACAGATCGCCTGCAGCGCCATCTCTTGATAGAAATGTTAACTAAATTTGAAATTTGGTGGGATAAATTTCTCTGATTTCCTAAGCATAAGGCTGCAAACGATACATATCTATCGCATTCCGTTTTTTTTTTATTGATTTTCAAAATCCATCAGTCATTTTTGGGACACCCGGTATGTACAGTGTGTGACTCAATGTGAAGCCAATTTTTCGATGCCCAAAGCGTAGATTTCGTTCGGCTGGGAGCGAAGCCATGACCACAGAGCTGTTTTCATTTTCTTGTCGCTCTGGAAGCGTGTTTCAGCAAGGTACTGCAATAGAGGTCCGAACAGGTGAAAATCCGAAGGCGCCAAATCTGGACTGTAGGCTGGATGGCGTAGGACTTCCCACTTCCAAGACTGCATTTTGCGACACTGATGCAGCAACACGGGGACAACATTGTCATGCAGAATGCTGGCCTCGTCCATAGCCTTCTGCGGACGTTTTCGGCACAGAGCAGCTACTAGACGATCCAATGTGGCAGAATATGCAGCAGCGTTCACCGTTTCTCCTTTGGCCAGAAAATCAGCAAGAAGAACACCATGGCTGTCCCCGTAAACAGTAACCATGAACTTTCCTGCGGAAGATGTTATCTTGAATTTTTTTGGAGGGAGAGACTCGGAGTGTTTCTGTCGCTTTGTTTCAGGGGTGTAATGAAACGCTCACTTTACATTTCCGGTGACAATGTGCTCAGAGAGTGAGTGTCCCTTCTTGTGGTACCGAAGCAAATGCTCCAAACTGTATGTCAAGCTTCCTTCACGGACTCTCGTGTGAGCTGCCTAGGGACTCATCTTGGTGATACTTTCCGAAACTTAAGATCTTCATGGATGACGTGGTGTGCAGTTTCGTATGAAATGTCCACTTCCAGTGCCCCTGCTTGGATCGTTATCCGCCGGTCTCGCAGAATCACTTCATTCACGGCATCAACTGTCTCCTATGTATGGGATGTGCACAGCCATCCAGAAAATAGGGACATTTTTGCGCCCTGCTGTGAACTTGGCCCACTAATTGCACACATTTGTCAATGTCATCCACGTGTCACTGTACTTTGCATACAACTCGCGAAGGATTTGAGAAGGCTTTTGTCTCTTTGATCACAGAAACCTGACCATATTCCCACAGTCTCGAACGTCTCCACATTACCCGCCATTTTGGAACACCTGTAGCTCTGCATGCAGAAAGCATACAAGCTTGCCATCTCCTGGGCTGGTGGTGAATTACATGCTCTTCAAAGTGTATACAGGGTGTAAATGGAAGACGTTTCACAAATTTAAGGATATGTAGAGGATGAAACTCTGAGCATAAAAGTCTAGTCGCGTTTTTCGTCTGTGGCTCCGTTAAAAAGTTATAGCGCTTTAAAGTTCGGTATCGTTAAGGTGTGACTGGTGTCAGTGTGTGTTGTGAGTTTGTGTTGTATTTTGTTTTCGTTTTATAGTTGGTTGGTGTCGTTTATGCAAATTTCTGTGTTTTAAGTGTATTTGTTTGAATAAATGAGTGTTATAGCGATCGTTTTGTTGTAGCATACTAAATCGTACTACTTCATGCTGAATAGTAGCATCTGGTTAAAAGGAGGGTATCGTTGCATATCAAGCTATAATTCGGGAGTGAATAGAGGGGAAAATATCGTAGCGTCCTTTTCAGTTATTCTGTAGTTTGAGCTTCGGTAATTAGGGGGTTACTGCTCTCCCCCCCCCCCCTTGCGGTCCAATCGCGTTGGTGTATAAAAAACACGGGATTCACGACATATAAAACGAGAGTGCGATGCGTTCCTTGGTGAGCCCCTATGTCTATTCATTTCTTGTTTAAAAGCTTGCAACATGTTGTGATAAGGCCCAATTGTAGAAGGCATTACCCCTGATGGTACGTAGTATGATCGTTTGAAGGCAGCCCATGTGCTAGTGCGTGCTTATAGTTAAGCAGAAGTTGGAAACAATTTACCTTGATTTATTTAGAGTTCTTTTAGATGGTGAGAATCATTAATATTTACCTTGTATGAATTTATGTCGTATTTTGATGTGGGGCCCCAATTTTAACATTAATGACTTGTATATGTAATTGGTACCTTTAATTAATTAAAATTTTGGTGTATCGTTTTTCAGCCTCTACTCCTTGCAAATATAACATTCACTCCGTGCAAGTCCAAAAATCCGCTCCTGCTGTGCTTGGGAGTGAATTTTCGTTAGGGGTTCCTTACGCCCCCCCCCCTTCCACGCACAGTTGGGCACACTGGCGCCCGAACAGGGTCTTGCTGCTCTAATTTTCGGAGCTAGGGGTCGACAAGGAGTAGTGGGTGTGTGTGTTAAATCCAGTTGACGCTCGATAATGGGGATATATTGTGCGATTGATAATTTTGGTGTGAATGGTGATAGGAGGTGATTAGTGTAATTTTTGGGGTTTGGCAGAATTAAGAGGGACAATTGTAGGTATAGGTTTTCGGTGTATTGAGTATCATGGAGGTTGCATGTAATGCATGCTTGCTGTTAGCCCAGAGATTGGAGACGTTGATTACGAAGCTGACTGATTTAATTGAAAAGCATCATGATGTTATGGAAGTCAATGTCTGTCAGGGCTTAGATGCAATCCTTGAGGAGCCTTCAAGTGAGGAAATGGAGGGCCCCATCGGAAATAGTATGGTAAAGGCCGCGACAAGGATTATAAGATTCCAAGGACAAGTAACCAGTTAAAGTATTGTGTGAATGGTGGTGTGCGATTTGGGAAGGGAGATGTAAAGTCTGTCTCAAAATTGTCTAGAAATCTTATGTGGATAATGCAGATGATAAACTTGAGAATAAAATAAAACTCTTTTTCCACAACGAA
>JAHWFO010024838.1:55508-71758 GCA_023313115.1 Rhysida immarginata | reverse complement strand
TTCGTTGTGGAAAAAGAGTTTTATTTTATTCTCAAGTTTATCATCTGTCTCAAAAGTATAGAGACTTTGCAAAAACTGTCACATTAGCACATCAGTAAATTTTTTGACCATACCAAATAAAACACTATTTATTCACACTGTGAACATGATTATTACATATTTTCAAAAATAAATAACTTTTAGTTTTTTTACAAAAAAATATTTTGAAATAATCAGTACTAAAAAGTGTCTCAAAAGTATAGAGACTCACCTCCAAACTGAATGGCCATAACCTGTTTTAAATAAAATTGACCCTTTGGAATAGTCCAAATTATAAAGTAAGTTATGATTTGTATTTAATTCCTGCACAATAAACAGTGACAATGGTGGAAAAGACATTTCTAAAGATGAAATACAATGTAAGTGAAATCAGGAGGTTGACAGCAAATGGCAAGACAGTTAGAGAAATTTCTGCTGAAATTGGAAGATCCAAGCCTGTTGTACACAAAATCATTGCAGAGCAACGGATATGTGAAGCTAAGAAGAGAACAGGATGGCCAACAAGCACTACTGAACGTGATGTGCGCCAATTTTTTCGGCTTGCTGCTACTGGTACAAATTCCTTACGGAAAATACCACGTGAATTGGGTGGACAAATATCCAAAGATACTGTACACAGAAGTATTAAGGCAAATCCTGTACTTGTTTACACCAGGAAGAAGACAAAACCACGTCTAACCAAGGAGCACAAGAGAGTTCGATTGAAATGGGCTCGGGAGCGTATGTCGTGGACAGATGAGTGACTTTCTGTAATTTTTTCTGATGAAAATAAGTGGAACCTGGATGGTTCCGATGGAAATGCATTTTACTGGCATGATTTGAGGAAGGAACTAGAATCCTTTTATAGCAACCAGCAAGGCGGTGGAAGTGTGATGGTGTGGGGTGGATTCTCCTTCAATGGGACTACCAGTTTGGCATTTTTGAGTGGGAGACAAAACTCCTTAAAGTACCAAGATACACTGGAAAACCACTTGGTACCTTTCATGTCTTTTTTGGTTTGGAACAATGGCATTTTTCAGCAGGACAATGCTAGTATACACAAATCGCAGTCAACAAACCAGTGGTTTGAAGCACAGGGTATCAATGTGATGAAGTGGCCAGCCAAAAGTCCGGATTTGGATCCTATTGAGAACCTTTGGGCAGTGATGACACAAAATTTATGCAAATGGTAGACAGTACTCTTCCATTGCAGAATTGAAAAGTGAAATCGAAATGGTTTGGTTAATTTGGATCCAAGTCTTCTTCAAAACTTGATCTCATCAATGAAAGATAGAGTGTTTCAAGTAATGAGGTCCAATGGTAACTTTATTTGAACATGGCTTGAACATTGTTGTTTAATTAGGTGAGTCTCTATACTTTTGAGACACTTTTTTGTACTGATTATTTCAAAATATTTTTTTGTAAAAAAAGAAAAGCTATATATTTTTGAAAATATGTAATAATCATGTTCACAGTGTGAATAAATAGTGTTTTATTTGGTATGGTCCAAAAATTTACTGATGTGCTAATGTGACAGTTTTTGCAAAGTCTCTATACTTTTGAGACAGACTTTAGTAATGGTAACAGTTAAGGGTAGTATGACAGGGAAGGTGTTTGGGCCGTTTAAGGTGATCAAATGGGTTGCTAGCTCCTGGGTGAAGGTGAGGGGCGCGAAGTTCCGCGACACCGTATTAGTGCACCAAAACAGTGTGAGAGCAGCCCATTTGCGATGGAAGATCGGTTCCAAACACAAAAGTGTTGTGCGGGGCATCGCTGCAGAAGCTGGGCGGGTTGGAACGGTAGATGTTGCGACAGTGATGGATGATAGTGCTATGGTAAATGCGGCGGTAGGCACTGACCAAATGGATCTGGTCAACGCTGTAGACGTCGCGACGGTGATGGACGACAGGGTCATGATAAATATAGCGGTAAGTACTGACAAAACGGATCTGGTCGACGTTGCAGTGACAGTGGATGAGGGAACCTTGTGCGAGGTCCCCATAGTGGAGGGTCAGCTAGTTGGCATGGTGCCATGGTTGCCTCAGCCCACCAATTTAAGTGGGGAGTCCGACAGCAATAGTGGAGCATTAGGCGGTTAGAATGTCGGATGCTGAAGAGAGTGTGATGATAATTGGGGGATCGTGATGTAAGTAGACCTGCTAGATTTGTCGGTAATGCAGTTCAGGTTTGTGCGTCGAGAGGAGTTGATATGGAAAGTATAGCGGGTAGTGGTGCGCGACGCACCGTAGTGTTGTCGACGAACGTGAGTCAGGTAGTAAAAAGTGGACGAATCCGAGACATAAGAGGTCTCGTGATCGCGAAAGGTGTAACGGCATCGATGGTGGGAGGCGGATCGTGCTTGAGGTACCAAGTCAGGGTCGACGAATGAGTGGACCGTCGAAGGGGACCCGCCATGATTGTTTGGAGACAAATCGTGTAAGCGACGGTTACATGAAACCACCGTCGTGGTTCACTAACCAGTTTAAAGGGATGGAAATGAATACAAGTTTGAATGGTAGTGATTGACGCATAAAAATGGAAGTATGTGTTAGTCGTGTATTGTTTTTGTTTTGGTATGTGTGTGCTCTTGGGAGTGGAAGAACGTGCTTCTTTCATTCCTAAGAGGAGGCGTATGTGACTGGTGTCAGTGTGTGTTGTGAGTTCATGTTGTATTTTGTTTTCGTTTTATAGTTGGTTGGTGTCGTTTATGCAAATTTCTGTGTTTTAAGTGTATTTGTTTGAATAAATGAGTGTTGTAGCGATCGTTTTATGGTTGTTGGGTGAGTGTTTTGTGATGTGTTTGGGTACGAATGGATCGAGTGTGTGGAATTTTGTTTTTTGTTAAATAAAAACAAGTCAGTTTGTAGTATTGGAAATTACTTTTTTTTTAGTACGTACGTTATATTTTTCCGATTGTTCGGAGTAGCATTGTTTTTTTTTAAGTTATCTGAGAGAAGCTGCCGCAATTGCTTGTGTAATCTTAGGCATCCATTGTTGTGGCAGCTTTTCTCGGTATATGAGCCTCAACCAACGACGTATATTAAAGGTAGACTCCGAATCCTATTGTTGTAACTTGAAGCAAATTGGGAAGCTCCATGCCCAGAACTGTCATGGCCGAAAGTGAGTGAAGATGATGCAAAACACGGGGCTAAACACGAGAGTAGCTGATTAATAATTCTTTCACATGCCGATCACGGAGTGATAAGTTTATCTTTTCGTGATACTTCGTATTTGAAGTATTTTATTATATTTTATAAACAATTTTTCGATCATGGTTTGAATTTCAATTTCGTTTCGATATGTCTTTCAGTTACATATTTTCATTTTAGTTACGTATATTTGATTTATTTTTGTGGAAAATGATTCCTGATCCTTTTTCTTGTCTGTTTGTATAGTTGTACGCAGTTTAACTTTGAGGAGTGGTTTTGAATTAATTATTCCTCAGGCCCAAAATCTTCAAAAACAAAGCAGCCAGACAGCTAATTACTTCACGGCTCACTCCTGCCCAGAACTATCATGGCTCAACTTGCTTCACTTTTTGCCGCTGTTAACAATAGGATTCGGAGTCTATCTTTAATATACGTCATTGGCCTCAACAAACCCGGAGGGAATGAGGGATAGTTGAGAGAGAGAGCGATCGTTGTTGACGCTTTGCAGGCAAGCGTCGCTAAGGAAGGAAAAAAAAGATAGTTCTAGCCTTCCCCCCCCCCCTCCCCGCGCGTGTTAGCAGCGATGTTGGAGACGGAGTTTTTCGCCCATGTTGATAGTAAAGTTATAATATTGAACAGGAATAACAGGCCTTCACGATATTTATAAATCGAAAGCAAGGGGACCTGTCCTGGAATCCTGGAGGTGTCAGCAAAATATGATGAGCAGCAGTTATCAGTACACCCATACCCCGTTATACGTACGCTCGTTGTACGTACTTTTCGATTTACGTACTTTTAAAATTATGGCACGAATTCGTTTTACGTACCCAATATTTCGTCACACGAGATTAAATAAAGAGTAGAGTGGAAATACACTGATCATCAGCGCCAGCACTATGACCTCGTCAAGTACGTCGTCATTATTTCCACTCTAATAAATTAATTTAGGCTATATATTTTCGATTTTTGTTTCATGTGTATTATTATGTTTATGAAGAAATAAAAATAATAAACTAAAGACTATAAAAAATAAATACTAACTTTGCTGTATTATTTCACATAAAAAAACACTGAAACAGATTCAATTTACTTTGTGTATATTTTGTATCAAAATCATTGATGTGCATTGTCAAAGCGTTATCACGAAAATCATTGATGTGCATTGTCAAAGCGTTATCACGGAAATTTATTTTTAAAAAGTACAGTAGTGACCTCTGATGAGAGCTACATAATAAAACGTCTCACGTTTTTCCATTGCCTCGACTTTTCTACTGACCCTGAAAAGTACGTATTCGTTATACGGATATTCGATTTACGTACCAAGTTTTTGGAACCAATCAGTACGTATAACGAGGTATAGGTGTATTGCGGTTGCAAGATGGAACGTCGCATGTTTAGAGAGATCTGAAGCGATAATTATCGACCAAGATAAGAATATTGCTACACTAAGTTGGTGAGATTGTTCCAATTTTTTTTATATTATTCCCCGATAAATGGCAGATTGTTTTAAAAACAACTATTAACTTTTGAGACGGAACTCGTTGGATTAAAGTAGCGCCCATAAAGTTCAATTGTGGCCTTTGTGGCATCTCTCTATGACGCAATGAGCAAGGCAGTTGTTAGTTTGTGTGATATGGACACAAAATTAAACTAACTTTAGTCGGCAATTATTGACTTAAGTTTTAGTGCCTTCAATGCTTAAGAACTGCTTAATAATCAATGTTCAAGTCCGTTCTTATGTTTATTAATTATTTAATTTTCAATATTAAGCTCTTTTATTAAACGTTTCAGTGCGGTTTACGTACTGTTCTTGCATACGTTGTGAAGCAAAGCTTGACACATGTGGTTGGCCGAAAACTACTTAGAGAAGAGCATACTAAATCGTGCTACTTCATGCTGAATAGTAGCATCTGTTTAAAAGGAGGGTATCGTAGGTTAAAAGGCCCAATTGTAGAAGGCATACCCCTGATGGTACGTAGTATGATCGTTTGAAGGCAGCCCATGTGCTTATAGTTAAGCAGAAGTTGAAAAAAATTTACCTTGGTTTATTTAGAGTTCTTTTAGATGGTGAGAATCATTAATATTTACCTTGTATGAATTTATGTCGTATTTTGATGTGGGGCCCCAATTTTAACATTAATGACGTATATGTAATTGGTACCTTTAATTAATTAAAATGTTTGTTGTATCGTTTATCAGCCTCTACTCCTTGCAAATATAACATTCACCCCGTGCAAGTCCAAAAACCCGCTCCTGCTGTGCTTGGGAGTGAATTTTCGTTAGGAGTTCCTTACTGCACCCCTCCCCCATGCACAATTGGGCACAAAGGAATATCAGTATCGGTATCGGCCAGGGTGATTCTAAAAGTTCGTGCCCAAATGAAAAGGCAGGTAGCGGGTGAAATTCTGAGCAAAAAAAGTCTAGTCGCGTTTTTCGATCTGAGGCTCATTTAAAAAGTTATAGCGCTTTATAGTTTCGTGACGTCACTTCCGAAAATCTATCTTGGTACAGACACTGAGCAATTTTTAACTTAGCGCTATAACCTTTTAACGGAGCCTCAGATCGAAAAACGCGACGGGACTTTTTTGCTCAGAATTTCACCCTCTACCTGCTTTTTCATTTTGGCACGACCTTTTAGAATCACCCTAGCCGATACCGATACCGATATTCCCTACCGATACCGACATTTAAAGCGCTATAACTTTAACGGAGCCACAGATCGAAAAAAGCGACTAGACTTTTTTGCTCAGAGTGTCATCCTCTACATATCCTTAAATTTGTGAAACGTCGTCATTTACACCCTGTATAAAGATTTTTGCAAATATCTGACAGTTTTGCTGAGAAAAATTTAATCAATTACTTTTTGATTTTCCCTCGTAAATGAGGGTGGCAACAACAGGGCAATTTGGTGGCAAGTACTGGGCAAAATGTGACAACTGGCATTATTAGTTTATTATTTTCATGTCTGAATTTCAAAAAATTGTTTCCCGTAATATCTTCTCCGAACATTCTTCTATATCCTGCATTGAATATTTTAAACGTAAACTTAATCACAATATCACTTTAGAATCAAAAAGGAAATTTTCATCCGTCAGGGTGGCAACAACTGGGCAGCTTACCCAACTTTTTCCACCTTAATACAATCTGTCTGGCGCCATTCCCCGGCACACCCCTCCGTTCGTAGCACTTGCAAGTTTATGCTTCTGCATTTTGTTAATGGGCTTTATTTTTTATAAAATCAGGAAACTACAACACACACACACACACACACACACACACACACACACACACACACACACACACGTTATTTCTCAAAGAACTCTCCTTGCTTCTCTACACATTTTTTCCAGCGTTCTGGGAGCATCTGGATACCGGTTCTGTAGAGATCTTCAGGCTGATGTCGAAACCACGTCAGGACAGCCTTTTTCACTTCCTCATTGGAGCCGAACCTCTCCCCTCTCAAGAACTCTTTCAATGGTCCAAAAAGGCGATAGTCGCAATGGGAGAGATCCGAGCTGTATGAAGGATGTGGTAAGATGACCCATTTGAGTTCCGTCAGTGTGTCCATGGTCAGTTTGGCTGTGTGGTTTGCCATTATCTTACAGAAAACAAGCACCATCGGTAAAGAGTCCTGGTCGCTTTTTCCTTAGTGCGGTTCAGGGACGTCCTCAAAATGTCACAGTAGTAGGGTGCATTTATGGTTCGACTTTCTTCCAGAAAATCGACATGAATGATACCTTTAATGCCCCAGATTAAAGTCGTCATCACTTTCGCTATCGACGGTGTCATCTTGGGTCGTGGTGAGTCAGTGTCTCGCCACTCCATGCTCGCACGCTTGCTTTCAGGGATATGGAGATGACTCCATTTCTCGTCAATGGTCATTGCGCGCAAAAAAATGCTTCGTACAACTCTTGTAATTGCAAGCTATATCTATTCGTTGACGACGCGTCCATCATGACTAGTGCCCACACACTCGCTCACACCATATCTTGGTTAAAAAATGCTTTACAACACGCCTTAGGAAGCTGCCACGTTTCCTCTCATATCGCTGCAGCAGCATGGAACAGATTTTCACCCGGGTAGTTTTGTGATCCTCGGAGAGTTGCTTAGGGACCCACATGGCACAGATCATGTTGAATTTCAGCTTATCGTGGATAATGGACTTCACACTGCCAGTGCTTATGTTCTGTATTGAAGCCAATTCTCGGACATGAATCCGCCCGTTGTCTCTTATCTGCTCATTTGTTTGTGCGATGATGCCATCATAGACAGCAGTTGCTAATCTTGCCTTATGAGGTTCATTGCCGGTGGATTCTCTCATTCCTTCAAACTTTTGACACCAAGCAAAGACGTATGATCGAGACAAACATGACTCGGTGAACTGTCTTTGAAGTCTCTGATGAATTTCAGAAATTTACAAAAAATAAAGTCCAGGTCAAATTTAAACGCCCCTCGTATTATAAAATGATTTGTCAAATAAATAACAGAGCAATAAAGTTTAAGGTTTTAAAAATTCTGAAAACAAAACGATAAGAAGTTTCTTCCAAATTTTTAGTTTTGGACAGAACACCAGTATTGACTTCTGCTCCTTACGCTGATATGAATTCAATATGCCGTAGGCCCGCCTTTCACTGAAATGGACCTAAAAATTTGGAGAAAATCCGTTACGGTTTTGTTTATTTTTGAAAGAAACTGAAATTCAACTCATTCTATTGGTGATATCTTTCTGAATTTCAAGTTTGCTTGGGGTTTTTTATAAGGACAGCTATATAAATTTGGCTAATAAATTATGCAAAAATAATTTTGGAACGCTTGCGGATACGTATTTAAACAATTTTTAGTAAAAATTCTTACATTTCATCAAATATTTAATATTTTTATATTCTGATTGTAGTGTGCTGTCTCTACTGTAGTTTAAGTTTCCTGAAAATGGAATTACATTGGGTTGAAAATCCTGCATGTTATAAACAAAAAACTTACGAAAATTTTTTTAATTTTTTAAAAGAAATCTTTATATCTTACATGCTATTCTCTTAAGTAAAAGATGCCCATAAGCGTATACTACAGTTACAACACATTTCAAGCATTATTTTTGATAGCATGATCCCAAACATTATTTTTTTGTTTAATTTTTTGCTAGTCCCCTAGTTGCCTTCGGGACAAAACCTTCGATGAATTATATTAGGTGTCACAGGCTCTTTACACCCCTTAAGCTTCAGGATAATTTGTCAAGTATTTTTCTAGATACTTGACAAAGCGTCTAAAATCAAATGTGTTCATATTATTTTGTTCAACCCCTTTAGATCTATTTAATTAACAAGCAAAAAATGAAACAAAAAAACACAAATTTTCCTAACGCTCGTGGGCCGTAAAAAAAGAGGTCATAGTTTACCGACCTAAGGGTAATCTGGTGATCCGCTGGACCAGTGTTTCTTAAACTTTTTGTCTCCCGACCCCCTTTCATAGTTAAAACTTCCAAAGGATCCCCGAAACATTGTGGTTTTTTTCTTATATGTTTTATCTGCCCTATGTTCTAATATGTTTCATCTATATGAATACGAATATATTTACTTAGAAAATTTATAAAATAATTGAAAAATAGTCACCCACCAAATTTTCTGAGATTCCCACTTTAAGAAACACTGCGCTAGATTACTGTTTCTTTTCTTTTATTACTTTATCTGACGAAAATTAGTAATTGTTTTGCAATTAAATTAATGGTTGGTCTATATTTTATTCGTGTTTATATTATTGAAAATGACACCTTATCGAATATACATTTATGGTTTGCTTTCGAGAGGGATCAGTAAATGTGATTTTTTGAGAAATAACCAAAAATATTTTCATTGTAGACAGACAAATGGAAACAATCGACAAGTATATGCATAAAACGAATACTTGTGTGTCTAAGTTTGGAGATTTTCGCTTGTTCAATTAATCTATAATATATTCAATTAGTATATATTCATATAGAATCCTACGTTATAAACAATTATTGTCTTTTAGTGTATGATTATTAACATTTGGCATACTCACTTTGTAGGAACTGATGAAGTTAGTTTCCGATCTTCACATCACAAAATGTTTAGATAATGGCGACACTCTGCTTCTATAGCCAACCAAGCCATAATGTTATTGTATCATTATTTATTTAAAATTTTTAAACAAAAAAAAATTAACCTGTTTCGGAGAGGAGTACCGGACTTTTTTTTCCCGTTTAGATCACGAAATTCGTCATTTTTTTCCATAATAAAGTTGATGTAGCGTGATAAGAATGTGCATGTTTATATAAAGGACTTAAATAATTCATGTTTGAATCATCCGTTAACGTTATGAAATGAAAAGTTCTTTGTATTGTCCTTCTTGATGAACTTGATGGAGGCCTTGCGATAGATAGCGGGACAGAAATCACACAGAATGCCGACCGGTTTCACCTTTTATTTATGGCTTTATCAAGGATACATATGAAGACGCATGCAAGACGCCTTTTTATATATAGATTATGATGATGTAAATAAAACTAAGTATACATGTACTTAAAATTCTTTCAACATAATAAACTTTTTATCCCTGATCATTTACCAATATACAGTCAGTGACAAAAAATTAGCACCACCATCATTTTGACTGAAATTCTTTTAATGAAACAAAATTCCAAATGCTCTTTTGGAATACAGACACTTAATATCTTCAGAAACAATCTAGCTTCATAAAAATAAATTGAATGTCCACTTATAATTTAAAAAAAAAAATTGTTTTACTCAGGTGATATTTCTGAGTGACAAAAAATTAGCATCAGCTACAAAAAAATCCTCTGAATGGTCTTAATATGGGGTGGATTTGCCTTTTTGTGAAATTACCTCAAAGATACGATTAGGCATCTTAGTAATTAATCCTTTAATCAATGAATGATCTAAATTTTCCCAAGCATCAATGATGGCACATCTCAAGTCAGAAGCATTTTTGTACTGACGATTGTTTTCATACACTTTTCGTGATAGCAACCCCCAAACATTCTCAATGGGATTCAAATCAGGTGACATAGCTGGCCATTGCAAAAGAGTGATGTTTTTTTCCTCAAACCACCGTGTTACAACATGTGCTTTGTGAATGGGAGCATTATCTTGCTGAAATACCCAATCATTTCCAGCCATAATTGGTCCAAAATCAGGGAAAATGTCTTTCAGCATTGACAAATACCCTTGTGCATTGATTCGTCCACTGAGAAACTTTCAAGTCACAATTAGTTCTGGAAACTAATTGCTCCCCAGATCATTACAGATCCACCGCCAAGCTGTCTTCGTGAAGAACTTGTTTTTCTTTTCGTAAATCGTGAAAATAGTATGAGAATCCATCTGGTCTGTCAAGGTTGAACTTCTTTTCATCTGTGAATATGAGATTTTGCCATTCTGAACTCCAACCCATGTATTTTCTGGCAAACTGAAGTCTGTTTTCTTGATGACGGTTAGTGAGTGGTGGCATCCTCTCGATGTGCTGTCGCAGAAGATGCGGGCAGTCATGGATCACACGCTGAACGTTTCGCAGATTTGTGTCGAGCTGCAGTTCATCACGAATTTGTTTTGCTGTTTGACTTGAGTTGGATGCAGCTCTGACAATCTGACGAACTGACCTTCCATTAAGGGCACGAGGTCTTCCAGAACCCTTGTAAACTGCATATTCCTGAGGATTTCTCAAATAGTTGGAAATAGCCTTTGGGCTTCTCTTCAAACGACGCCCAATTTCACAAATAGAGATGTTTTCTTGTTTGAAGGCATCAATTTGACCTCTTTCATACTCTGACAGCACTGAACCACGTCCCATCTTGTTGTATGTTTATTAATTAAGTTTTTCACCTGTAGTAATTGCTCTTACTACATGATAAAGTAAATATATCACCCCTACTTGAGTTAAATGAGCCTAGCTTTAGGGCGAAACCATTTTTTTGTAGCTGATGCTAATTTTTTGTCATTCAGAAATATCACCTGAGTAAAACAATTTTTTTTTAAAAAATTATAAGTGGACATTCAATTTATTTTTATGAAGCTAGATTGTTTCTGAAGATATTAAGTGTCTGTATTCCAAAAGAGCATTTGGAATTTTGTTTCATTAAAAGAATGTCAGTGAAAATGATGGTGGTGCTAATTTTTTGTCACTGACTGTATTATAACTCTCATTTACTCATTGGTGTAAAAGAATTTAAATATTTGGGCCTATATCAATCTCACGAATTGTCTTGGGATCTTCATGTAAACAACTTACTAATTAAACTTAACGCTAAACAAGGAATGATTTCCCGCTTACATTATCTCCCTTCCTCCATTCTATTTTTGCTCTATTTCGCGTTTATTCATTCTTAGCTTTGCTTTGGACTCTTCTCTAAATTCCCAAACTGCCTCTCAATATTTTTATTCATTGGTAATACAAACTATATTTCAAATCTATATTTTGCAGCTATGTTTATTTTCTTACAAAACCGTTAATCATCAGTTAATTCTTTCGTCACCCCTTTATTATATATCATAATTATTTTCATTCTTATTCAACCCGCCAGGCTTCTTCGCCGGCCAGCATGCCGAGAGGGCTAGGGCGTAGGCTTTCCAGTTCTCGAGTCCGCCTGGGCTGCGTTCAGATATAACTTGTGTAAAAGGCGCAAAATGACCTTAGTAGTCGACACCATAATTTCTAACAAACCAAACCAAACCAGGCTTCTTCTATTCGACTTCCCCTAACTAGAAATAATTATGAGCGACGGTGTGTTTTATTCGTTCGAATTAAATTGTGGTCCAGCCTACCCGAACATGTCCGTTCCCTACCATCTAGTTATCGATTCAAAAAGTCTTTATATTGACTAATGTTTCTTCTACTAACATTAAATAAACATTTTATTGCTTACTGTTTTCGTTTGATTAATATTTTTATTCTCAATTGTTTCCTCCTACAGGATTAAATAATTTCTAATTTCTTTTTCCATTCTAATTAATCGGTTAGATGTTTGTTATTAGGCATTTATTTCCTTCTCTTTCTATTTTTATATAATCTAATTTAATTAATTATCAACATTTATACCGTAAATATTCTATCTTTGCACCAATTTACATATACGATTATTAATTCTGTTTTTTTAAGTGCCCCCGGGAACCTAACTCGTCTGTCGTTAGGCCATTCGGGCCCTGGTGGTTAGGACCTCCTGTATTTTCTTTTTACTATTAATAAATAAAAAAATAAAATGAGATTTAAGTTAAAAAAATTACTGATGGTAGAAATTGGTTAGTAGCACGTGTTCTAATGATACCATTATGGTACCATTTGAAATTTTAAATGCTAAGATATGGCATGCAATACATCAAGAAACTTGGTAACGAGGTTTTAGGCCTATTGCTATCCGTAGCTAATTACTATCAAGAGCAAATTGTTTTTAGACCTGCTGTAATCAAAAGCCAATTTGTATTAGGCCTAATAAATAGGACAATTGTTATATACATCAAATTGTTGTTAGGGCTACTATCAATAGCTAATTACTTAGATCTGACATTATCAATAGCTAATTCTATTAGGCATGTTGTTATCATAATAATTTAAATAAAGGTCCACGAGCGATACGGATACTGATGTGTTTATTGTCGACGCGTTTCAGTTTATACCATCATTACAGGCTTTAGCAAAAGTAACAAGTATGAAATGCAATAATATTTATGTATATTGGTAACAAGAGTAAGATGTCCACCAATCAGTGTATGGAGACCACTGATTTGTGAATAACAATGGAGGCGGATCTATTAGAGAAGGATATCGGGAATATCAATTAAGTAATTGATAATGGTGTCCCTGTCAAAAGAAATTTGTTTATTTAGCAATTTAGCATATTAAAACGTTTCCATCTCTCAGTCGCAACTCTGGCATTGGTATCCACCTATCAGTGGCCCGTATACACTAATTGGTGGACACTTTACTCTTGTTACCTATATATCAGTATTTCGATGTTATTACATTTCATATTTGTTACTTTTGTAAACCTTGTGACGATAGTATAAACCGCAATGCATCTGGCAATAAACACATTAGTATCCGTACCTTATTTATACGTATTATTGTGTATTCAGCGATACTAGTCCAATAGATCCTTTAAGTCATATATTAGCTAATCACTCGTTTCAATAATAAATGCTTACATAGAAACGGTTTAGCAATAAATAGGGTGACCAGATTTTGAAGGAAAAAATGCAGGACATAAATGCAGGACACAATTGCAATCAGGATTAACTATTTTAGAAATTTCTTGCAAAAGCGGTATCGCGATGTATTCTCATGGTTATTTAAATTCAATGTAAACAGGTTATTGAAAATGATAATTTTTATTTAAAGTATATAAAAAAATAAACTAGTCAGGCAACCGAAATTCTCAGGACCGATAGGATTTTAAAGCATTCAAGAACGAAAAGGAAAGCATTTGATTTGTAAAAAAGAATTAGATGAGGTTACTAAGGAAGCCTCTGGTTGCTTAGCAAGGCGTACTTCTAAGGGAAATGTATAGTTCAAACTGAATAAAACTACCTGAAAACTTAAATGGTTAAACAATGACCGCAGATAAGCAATAGAATTATAGTGCCCGGCGAGAAAGAAAAAGGAAACTGGCGCATGTGTAAATGAAAAAAAACGCGTTCAACCGATCAGAAACGAACTGGAAACGGGGTATTATTAATTCCTGGGATCAGTAGTAAGTAATGTTCCGATTCCTGTCCGAATTTTTTATAAATTAGAACATATACGAATCCTTTAATTTATAAGCATTCCTATTTAATGAAATCAGCGTTAATTGTTGAAGCGTTCTGTGTAAGGGTCAATTCTTTCTTCATAAACTATTGCCAAAGCTTTTCTACGTAAGCAAGTACCATTGAAGGAATGATTAGCTACTAGCTATTGTTAAAATTTGCCTAATGCAAACTAATTATTGATAATATAAGGTATAAGTAATTACATGCCATATCTTAGCATTGAAAGTTTCAAATGGTTTCAAAATGGTATCATTAAAACATGAATCATGGAACCAAATTAGATTATCATTAATTTTACGTTATATTCATTCGTGACACATCATTCCAAGTCGTTTGATATATTACATGTCATATTTTAGCATTGAAACTTCCAATCAACCATAATGGGTCCACTAAACCAGCTGCCTTGGTACCAATTTCGACTATCATTAATTTTACGTTATATTCATTCATGTCACCTCATTCCAAGTTGTTCGATATATTGCATGCTGTATGTTAGCATTGCAAATTTAAAATGAACCATAATGGTTCCATTAAACCAGGTGCGTTTGAGCCAATTTCGAAAATAATTAATTTTATGT
This sequence comes from Rhysida immarginata, assembly GCA_023313115.1. Lineage (NCBI taxonomy): Eukaryota > Metazoa > Arthropoda > Chilopoda > Scolopendromorpha > Scolopendridae > Rhysida > Rhysida immarginata. The sequence goes on along the minus strand of JAHWFO010024838.1, from coordinate 57,238 downwards.
TATATTCATTCATGAGACGTCATTCCAAGTTGTTTGATATATTAATGCCAAATCTGAGATTTGAAAATTTCCATTGAACCATAATGGTTCCATGAAAGCACATACCATTGAACCTATTTCGACTATCATTAATTTTACGGTAATATTCAACCATGACATTTCAAGCTGTTTGATATAATACTTGCCATATCTTAGCATTGAAAATTTCCAGTGGACCATAATGGTACCACTAAACCGCATACCCTTAAACCAGTTCTGACTGATATTGACCATCAAGGAAGACCATCACGTGTTTTCACTTAATTCACAAGCCTTTTCTCTGCTTTAGCTATGGAATGCCAAAGAGAGAACAGCATTTGGCAGTGCACAGGCCATTTATACAAGGAATTATATAGTGAAAAACGTGGTCCTCTATATTATTTGTGACCTTTTGAACCGGAAGTAGTTAACCGATTTTTTCCACCAACGAACTCAGTCTTCCGATGTCCCTAAGTTGTCGAATGGCGAAAACGGAAGTCGAAAATTCGGAAGCGTTCGAAAGCTAGAGCAACAACAGACAGACGCACAGACAGACAGACAGACGGACGGACGAACAATGTGAAAACATAAATACCTATCGGTCGTAATAAATCTATTTTATTTAAACCAGAATGTTTATTTTTAAACATTTTTACGGAATGCAGGACGTTTTGCAGGACAAATTAAAGAAGACGAACTATCTCATTTTTTTCAGTACGTAAAGCAGTTTGCAGGACAAAACATAAAAAAGCAGGACTTTCCTGCAAAATGCAGGACGTCTGGTCACCTTACCAATAAATGATTTCTAGAGAAAGTGCTTGTGTCACGTGATTATGTCGTTTTCGGTTCAGCGACGCCATTACTAACTGTAGAAAACGGCTGGAAAGGGTGATGCTTTCGAAAGACTGCTTTCGGTAATTCAATGGTTCATCTATTAACAAATTAATAAGAAAAACTCTAAGTTTTTTTTTACCGTCATTTGAATATTTCTATAAAATATTTATGTATTGTCAATTCAGTTTTCGTATTCATATAGTTTCACAATAGTATTTTAAAATGTAGGCTACTTCTCCGTATCCAGAGTGACTGTTTCGCTGCTCTACACATGAAAATGTGCCCCTCTTATCCGCCATAGCGGCTAAATCATTCTTGTTTAAGCAACCACCTATCAGCAGTTGTTGTATGTGTTTTCCGTTATCAGGCCTTATGTCTAGGTGGTGTTGGCTATGGTCAATGACGTATATTAAAGATAGACTCCGAATCCTATTGTTGTAACTTGAAGCAAATTGGGAAGCTCCATGCCCAGAACTGTCATGGCTGAAAGTGAGTGAAGATGATGCAAAACACATGGCTAAACACGAGAGTAGCTGATTAATAATTCTTTCACACGCCGATCACGGAGTGATAAGTTTATCTTTTCGTTTACTTTGTATTTGAAGTATTTTATCATTATATTTTATAAACAATTTTTCGATCATGGTTTCAATTTCAATTTCGTTTCGATTGTCTTTCAGTAACGTATTTTCATTTTAGTTACGTATTTTTGATTTATTTTTGTGAAAAATGATTCCTGATCCTTTTTCTTGTCTGTTTGTACAGTTGTACGCAGAACAACTTTGAATAATGGTTTTGAATTAATAATTCCTCGGGTCCAAAATCTTTAAAAACAAAGCAGCCAGACAGCTAATTACTCCACGGCTCACTCCTGCCCA
>JAHWFO010024838.1:18221-55498 GCA_023313115.1 Rhysida immarginata | reverse complement strand
TCCACGGCTCACTCCTGCCCAGAACTATCATGGCTGAATTTGCTTCACTTTTTGCCGCTATTAACAATCGGATTCGGAGTCTATCTTTAATATACGTCATTGATTCGGAGTCTATCTTTATTATACGTCATTGGCTATGATCGACAGCAGGTTGCATTTGCTCCGCATTGTTACAAAACCTAACAATGGAGTTGGATGACTATTATATTTCTATAGACCATTACAACAAGCGTTTTAATCAACGGTAGTGTTATTAAGTAGCGGAAGAATGGAGCTACTTGCTGTTTTCACAATGTCCATCCGTCGCCTTCATAATTTCCGCATTTTTTGAGGTAGAAGGTTGAAATTCGGAATGTGGCTTACTATGGGCATGTACATCTTCACTATTTAGTTTGGTTTTGATTGGCCCACTGGAGTCGGAGTTTCGGGGGCGGAAATTAGAGGGGACCAAAACGTTTACGCTACAAAGGAGTGAAATTCCGTATGCAGATTCCTCTAAGCAAGATCAACATTACTGTAAAGTTTGGAATAAATTGTCCTAATAGGGTCGGAGTTGTGGGGGGTGGCAATCACTTGGTCTTCAGAACTATGGCAACATATGACATGTGATATATCATTCGATCGGAAATGATGAGAAGTCTAAATACTACGTTCGAGAAACTCACTTTTTCGATTAAAAATTTGGGGGGGGGAGGATAAAATGCTGATAAAAGAGTAAAAATAGATGACCGCAGCGCTTCCGCTACTTTCCTATACCTTCTTCGGGAGGATTAATTTCTTGTTTAACAACACGACTGATGCGTAAACAGTAATGAGCAAAACAAATATGGCTGATATTGCAATTATTTTTGTGCCATAGTACAGGGTGGTCATAAATTAAGCACATTTTGACAGTGAATATTTTATTAACCAAGAAATGTACACACTTCTTGTGAACATCATTGAAAAGTGCAACTCAAACAGTTTGTCAGGTGTCACTATCACCACCAGGCGGCAGCACTGTTTGGCGTAGGAACACAAAACGCGAAAATGGCGACCGTGCAGCAGAAAGCAATGTGCGTTCTTTGGTTTCATTAGCAGAAATCCGTAATAGCAGTTCAACGGCAATTCCGCTTGGAATATGGACAACCTGCTCCTGGAAAGGATTCCATAAAGCGGTGGTATCAGCAGTTTAAGGACACTGGAAGCGTAGCCCACAAGAAAGGTGCTGGTAGGCCTACCGTCAGTGAGGAAGTCATTGAGAAGGTGCGAGATGCGTTCCAACGGAGCCCTACGAAGTCAACTCGGCGCGCCAGCTTGGAATTGCGAGTCCCACGATCTACGGTGATGAAAGTGATGCATAAGCGTTTGAAATTGTATGCCTACAAAGTTCAGATTGTTCAGGAACTAAAGCCCGACGATAAACCGCAACGGTTTGCATTCGCGGAGCTCATTCTGCACAAAATTGATGTGGACAACACGTTCTTGGATAAAGTGGCTTTCTCAGATGAGTCAACATCTCATGTTTCCGGGCGTGTGAACAGACACAACTGTCGCATTTGGGGATCAGAGAACTCTCATGAAGTCCGTTAACATGTTAGAGACAGTCCAAAGGTCAATGTGTGGTGCGCGTTGACTGTCAATGAAGTGATTGGACCATTCTTCTTCACAGAGCAGTCGGTGAATAGCATCACGTACCTTGACATGCTGCAATGTTATGCTATACCGCAGCTTGAACAACGACAACCAGATGTTAGTTTTCAACAGGATGGTGCACCGCCACACTGGGGAACGATTGTGCGGCGATACCTGGATGAACAATTTCCTGGTCGTTGGATTGGCCGCGGGGGGGGGGCGATTTCATGGCCTCCGCGATATCCTGACATCACACCACTCGATTTTTTCTTGTGGGGATATGTAAAGGACCGCGTGTACTCCAGCAAAGTGCGTGATCTTGATGAATTGAAGGAAAGGATTGTGGCCGTCACTGCAACAGTGACACCTGAAATGCTGCGGAATACATGGCGTGAAATCGAATATCGAATGGATATTCTGCGAATCACTGCAGGAGCACACGTGGAAGTGCTGTAACTTCGGAATATTACGGAAAAAAACTGTTGGAGTTGTACTATTCAATGATGTTCACAAGAAGTGTGTACATTTCTTGGTTAATAAAATATTCACTGTCAAAATGTGCTTAATAATTTATGACCACCCTGTATATAAAAATCGGGCCCTTTTTGGCAGATGCATTATTCAAAGAGGATGAAGGGTTGGTTGTTTTTCTAATCTTTTATCTGTATGCATGTTTTTTATCTATACGTATGTGCAGTTGCGCTACTTTATGTTGATCTGGATATGATCTCCTTAAGACTAACGTCGAGAGGAAACCCACGACTACTGTGAGAGAACTTGGCAGAGAACTTTATATTGAAGAAGGTATTGAAAGAGAAACGACCAGCTCTTGTCATTTGTAGAGATGTTTTGTTTCAAGAGAAAAATGCTAGACATCACATATCTCGAATTACTTGTTCACAACTTCAAGAGTTTGGCTAGGAAGAAACAATTCCCTCTCCATATTCACCAGATCTAGAATCTTCCGATTTTCATTTGTTCCAGAGTTTTCAAAACCATCTTAATGGAAAACACTTTCGTTCTTTGGAGGAGGCAGAATGGGAAATAGTGGCAGTCTTCAACTCAAACCCGAAAATTTTTTTCAAAAATGTCATTCAGAAGTCATGAGTAATGATGAAAATTATATTGATGAATAATTTTTATTAAATATACAATGTTTTGTAACTTTAAATTTCAAAATCAAATTACGACCTGATACTTTGAAGGAAATTATTTGAAAATAATACTCTACAATGACGATTCTTTGCCATATATAAACTCCGTATTGTGTCACGTGAATGTGCCACGTGATTATATTCTCACTAACAAAGCTAAAATGTTATTTTTACAAAGCGAATTTAAAAATTGTCTCTTTATATTTTGGGAGATATAATGAAAAATAAGGTGTGTTTCAAATTTATACGGACATTCAACAAAAACAAAAGTGACATAGTTTAGTTACTAAATTATTATACAAATGAGAGAAATATACCGTTTTGTGAATAAGAAAAGCAAAATAACATTGCATGATGATTACAAAAACGCAAAAACATTAAACAAACTGCAACTTCTGCAAAAGTGACTATTTACATTTATACGGACATATGCTTGTTTTGCATAAAAAGTCATTGCCTCAGCACCCAGTGAATTTTCCTCCTAGGCGAATCATGTCGTACACCCGCGATGGCACCGTTAGAATAAGTTTTTGCAAAATTTCGGTTCCAGATTGTACCAGACATCTTTGATTTTCGAACGAAGGTCAGCAAGAGTTTCAAACGGTCCATCGGAGTACACTGTCCTCGCCATGTGTCCCCACAGTTTTCGATCGGGTTGAGATCAGGGCTACGGGCCGGCCAAGTCATAATCTCAACAGAGTTCTCCTGTAGCCAAGATTTCGTAGCCCGTGAGCTGTGGATGGAGGCATTGTCTTTCTGGAAAATCCTCTCAGATCCACAAATTCGTGGGCAAGCTTCAAGCAAATGTTCAATCCTAACATCTCCTGGTACTGTTCAATATTCATCCTGGTATCGATGATTGCCAACGTGGACGTAGCATTGAAACCAAATGCCCCACAGACCATGGCCGGAGCGTCCTCCCATCTGGCGCTTTGAGAAAACAGCCTTTTCTTTTCATAAATCATGCCAGTAATGTGACCAACCATCAGGCCCATCCAATTTGATCTTTTCGTCGGAAGAAAGAACTTGAAGCCATTCATCGTTCCAGGTCATATGTTGCCTTGCGGAGAAGATGCGGACAAGATGATGTTAATCCGTCAGATTTGTGCTTTGTGGAAAGCGGAGGATGCGTCATCATTTTGGCATACTTGATTATGGATGATGTTGCTAGGGAACGCCAGACTGTTTGGCACTGCAAGAAGGCTGTAATTCTCACTGAAGTTTTCTTGCTGGATCCAGCATTTCCGATGCGTCGGTGATCTCGAACAATTAACTTTGGTGTTGGTCCAGGCTACTTCGTTGGAGTTTTTTTGGTTTTCTGTTTTCAGATAGTCACTAATTGTGGAATTTCCTTTATTAACAGCTGCAGCAATATACCTCATAGACTTCCCTTCTGACACCAGAACATCAATCTTTCCTTTTTCATATTCTGTTAAATTTGTACTCCTGTTCATGTTTCAAATAGGTTGAAATAACGTATGGAGTATGTATGTTTTCAGGGTGATTCTTAAAAAGTGTGTATAACTGTAAGCAATGACAGAGGTGACCAGAATAAACATTTTCTTTTAATACAATGAGGGTCCGAATTTGAACGCTTAGATGTTAACAGAAATAAAAATGCCGCTACCAAGATCAACAAGTTAATAACTCAGGTTCTGCAACGCCTAGAATAATGAATTTTGGAGAAATAATAGGGTCATAAAACTGTGCATACCGTTAAAATATGATCGTATTCCAACGAGTAGTTTCCGAGTTACGCTTTCAAAATCGTAACAGTGCTCACATGCGAGTACTAACCAGCACGTGTTAGAGATCTCTCACTGTAAGGTGAAATGGAAGGAAGAGTTCACTTTATCGTGTTCAATAGGTAGGGACGACATGCGCGATCCGTGAGCTGCTTTTTTTTCCACTCAAGCCTCCGGGCACGCGCTCCCAACTAGACTTCACTTTTTACTCGTTGCATCTAATTGTTGAAGTGCCAGGATTTAAGAAAATTAGAGCATTTAAAAAATTTTTAGAAGCTTGTCCTTTAAAAAAATGTCATTCTTTGTCAACGAAATATTTTATCAAAATGAAATATATATTAAAAAAATGCTTGAGTATATATGATATTTAGGAATATAAATGAGAGCTAGAATACAGGGGGCATTTGCATCCTTTTTAATTTTTTCTGCCCTGTGTAGGATTCTCGAAATAAAGAAATCACAAGTGCAAAATAAAGTTGAAAAAAAAAACCACTCATCATAATTTCATTTTTTTATTTACATTAATTACATTAATTTCATTTTTCGTTTATTGAAATTGAAACAAAACTTTTTGTAATGTCACAAAAGTCATGGAAATGGAAAAATTTCATCTTCATCTGAATTATCAGAATCAAGGGACTCACTGTCACCTCCTGACCCACGTTAATTATAAGTGATTCGCATCGATTTTCAAGAAATTCATCTATCATTCCATCTCGTCTCCAGTATTCTTCACCAATCTTCTCGGCGTGTTCAACACATTTTTTCCAATCCTGAGGAGATATTTGGTTTAGAGCATCTTTCCACAATTTTAAAACGTTATCTTTTTTAAGTGAAGTATTATTTCGGGCTACATAATTCTTTGCATTTGCCCAAATCAACTCGATAGGGTTCAGATCTCAATGATAGGGAGGCAAACGCAAAACTGTGTGACCACATTCTTCTGCCAGTTTGTCAACTTCAAATATTTTTGGCGAATGGTGTTTTTTTACAAGTTGTAGCAATTGCATCTTAATCATCTGTTGATCAAATGCAACACCATGTCTACTCAGCCAGTTCTGAATGTCAGCTTTTCTAGTGTTCGTTGTGGGAGCCTTGTCAATTTCGGTGCAGTGATACGATGCATTATCCATCACTATGAGAGTAGGTCTTGCCAAATTGGGTAGAAGCTGAGACTTAAACCATTTCACAAAATTTTCCCTGTTCATATCATCATGATAGTCTCCGGATTTTGCTTTGGATTGAAACACTAAGGCAGCATTTGGAACAAAACCTTCTTTGGAACCTGCATGACAGATCACAAAACGAATCCCTTTAGACACTGGAACTTGCAAACCGGTCGCTTTTGGAGACGTGATGTCCACCCACATTTTTTTCTGGCAATGGGTTGGGTGCAGATAAGTTTCATCTAAACAACTTGTCGTGGCGCTGGATTTCTTGAGTTTTCCTTCAGCTTCATTAAAAAAATCTCTTCGTGTGGCGACAATGTGACTTTTCTCTAACATGAATTTTCTGCCATCGATCTTTTTCCATCTGAACCCCATGTCTTTTAAAATTTTCGCCATTGTTGCATTTTGACCGCTATAACAAATTTCTTCACGTGCTGCTTTCACAATAGATGAGACAGTAGGAATGCATCTTTTGGTTTCGTAACATTCAAGAACTAACTGTCGAAGCCTGCATTTGTCAAAATCATCTAAATCGGAAACTTGGCTTTCACGCTTTCTTTTCTTGTTAGGAGTCTCAAACTTTCCCTTCACTTCAAACTCCTTCTCGATTCTGTATACCACAGATCTTCCAACTCCGGTAATTGCAGCTGCTTGGTCATATGGATTCCAATTAAATCCTTCCTTACTCTTCATGTCTTTCATATTTTCCAACACATTATGGACAATTTCTCTCGCTTGAGAAACAAGCGGCTTCCCACGTCGCAGATTTGAAGTGTCATTCTTATCCATGATAACGACTGAATGTGTATTGAATAAGCAAATCTCTAAAAAACTCTCAACTTTCTAAGGCTGCAACGGCGTGAGTGGAAAAAAAAGCAAGCTCGCAGGGTATAAAGTATGCTATCTCTATGACGTCCTTACCTATTGAACATGATAAAGTAAACTCTTCCATTTCTAGGAGACCGACTTTTTTTTTAAGTGTGCTATCTGTATGACGTCCCTACCTATTGAACGCGATAAAGTGAACTCTTCCATTTCACCTTACAGTGAGAGATCTATACGATGTTGAGTGCGTAACCCGGAAACCACTCGTTGGAATTCGATCAAACTTTAACGGTATACGGAATTTTATGTACCCTATTATTCCTCCAAAATTCATTATTCTAGGCGTTGTAGAACCTGATTTATTAACTTGTTGATCTTGGTGGTGGCATTTTTATTTCTGCTCATATCTCAGTTAGCGTTCAAAGTCGGATCCACATTGTATTAAAAGGAAATGTTCATTCTGGTCACCTCTGTCATTGCTTACAGTTATACACACTGTTTCAGAATCATCCTGAATAATTTCAAGTGTATTTGGTGATATTCACACTCATTTTTCCTTGAAAAAATGGACCCGTCAGTCTAAATCTGAAACACACATTTTCATAATTTTGAATACAAAAGAGTAATTCGTTATCATTTTCACCTTAAAAGTGATTTTTGTTTTTTTCCACATAAAAATGTTTTTAGTTCCAATTTATTTCATTATTTGGTACCTAAACTATGTCACCTTTGTTTTTGTTTAATGTCCGAATAAATTTGAAACACACCTTATGGGTTGCAGGACTTTAGAATCATCCCGTGATGTTGATTTTTTTAAACTTTTGAATATTATAAATAATTATAAATAATGCAGAAGTTAATCGATTATTTTAAATATTTACACAATTACAAAAGCATTAAAATTGTTTAATAATTTCAAAAGATATTTTTGTAATCCCTATTTTTTGATGTTTGTTTTTTAATATGAAATCTGTTGTCATGCAATTCAAGCTCCGTAATGTTTCATATTCGTGCACTATCTATTTTTTATTATTATTTTTCTACTTTTTGCTTATTGCATAATGAACTAGATAAATTATAAATGTTTAATAAATCTTGTATGATTATTTTTTTAGCTTTTATAATCATAAAGCATTTTTCCAGCATTAAGTATTAAACTTTATTAAAATTAAGAAATTTATGTATAACTTGTTTTTGTATTTTTAAAAATTTTTATGTACAGTGTGATCCAAAAGTCATGAAAAACTTTAACTCAACAATTCGCACACGAATGCAGATAAGAAGAGTCTGTTTGCACAGGAACGATTGAAATTTAGTCGGATTTATTTTTTCCAGGAAACATGAGTTAGGCCTATTCATGTTTAATATTAATAAGTAAATACTGGAGATAACGCCCTAACATAAGGTACGCATGTTACGATGAAATACGAAAGGAAAAATTCCGACTTAGATTCGAACGAGGGACCACGAATATTTGTGTTTTTCCTTTTCCTAGCTCGTCGCCTCTATCAAGCAACAATATCTATACAACTCCAAGGAATTGTATAGATATCACTGCTATCAAGTTAGTTCGAATCCAGGTCGCAGATGTTTTCCATTTGCATTTCATCTTAACGTGACTGAAATTATTGAGGTTTTTGTACTTTTTTAAAAAAATTAAACTTTGTAAATATCACCTTTTTAATGATTTCCAAGCTGTGTTCGTTAAATTTCTGTAATTAGATACGATTGTTTCAAAGATTCTTTTGCAAATGTTTGAGTATTGCGTAGAACATTGTTCCTTAAAAAGTCCAAAGGGTCCCGAAACACTGGTGTTCTTATATGTTATACTCATTTGACTATTTAATAAATTCATAAAATATTGAAAAACTGGTCACCCATCAAATATTCTGCGATCTTCCAAGAATTTTTCACGACGGATATAAGGAGTTCGGCGTTCATTATGAATCGGCTCAAAACACTAACGAGCTGAAGCGCAGAAAATGCGCACTCGTTTCGTCCTACGAAAATTGCAGACGAAATCCCCTACGAAAATCTTGGAAAATTCCATTAGAAAGTGGATAGACAAAAAGGGAAAATCCATGTTAAACTAAAAAAATTTAAATGTCGTATTTATTTTTCGTATGTTTTTGATTTGCGTAAGAAAAATCGCACACGTTCTAATAAATTAAGACTTAATACTCGACACAGATAATGCTCAATTTATTAATAAAACGGGATTAATTACTACATATATTAAGAATGAAATACTCTTGATAAATGCAAATTTTGCACCAGCAATGAGAGCCAATATTTAATTATTTTTAATGACATTCAATTTATATGCTTAGATTAAAAGATAATCTATTTATATTAAATTACGGTTGTTTCAATTATAAATATACAGGGTGAGACATTTATCTTGAGACAACTGAATATCTCGAAAACTAAGCATTGTACGAAAATATGTCCAAATTCAAAAGTGAGTTATTTCGCGGGGGAAATTTATTAGATAAAAAATTATCCCCCCACCCCTTCTGAAGGGGTTGGGGAGGAGGGTGTAACTTTGAAATCTCAAATAGGAACCCCTATTTTAATAGTATATTCAGATTGTACAGTCAAGGACAAAAAAAAATGCTCCCTCACTCTGTGCTACTATATTTTAAATAAGCGTTTACTACTTTGCCACCAGGTGTCTGATATCGTTTAGTTCAGTCAGAAAATTATCTGAAGTTTTCACCAATAAAATCATACCATCCTATTTTAAACGCTCATTTAAAAATATAGCAACATCGAGTGAGGGAGCGTTTTTTTTTTTGTCTATGACTGTACATGATATTCGAGAAATGTTTTATCAACCGTTAAGGAGATAGAGGCCCTGAAAGTGTGGAACTTTTAATGTTTTAAACCCAATTTTATCGATGAAGACAAAGAGATAGAGAGTGGGTCTTACAGACATTCCTATTCTACTTTTTAATGGTCTTTAAGAATCCAAATATTCAAAACTTTAAAAGTTCCATATTTTCAGGGCCTCTATCTCCTAAACGGTTGGATCAATTGAAAAAACATCAAGAATAAAACATTTCTCGGATATTGTGTACAATCTGAGTATTCCATTAAAATTAAGGGTTTCTATTTAAGATTTCAAAGTTACCCCCTCCCCCAGTCCCACTCACAAGGGGTAATTTTTTAACTAATGAATTTCCCCCGCGAAATAATTCATTTTAGATTTTGGACATTTTTTCGTACAATGCTTAGTTTCCGAGATATTCAATAGTCTCAAGATAAATGGCTCACCCTGTATATTAATTAAGAATTATATTTCTAATAATTTATTTATAATAAAGAGGTATATTTTTGGATTATTATATTTTTAAATACATGCACGAAAGCACCTAAAACATAACTTTTATAAAATAAGAAATGATTCAGAAAAAAAATAATAAACATTAACTTCTTTTTCTCAGATTAGTCCATCGGGTGATATTCCTTTGATTTTTTTTATTGATTGCCATACAGGCGGAGATTTTTCAGCGGTAGTTAGTGACTGGAAGAACATACTCCATTAATTCTTGGAGTGTGGGCAGACTCGATTTCATGTAGCACATTCACCTCTACATGAAGCTTACACTATAAATAGCCAAGGCGGTCCAGACACCTCTCCGAAGTAGTTCTAGCTTTTCACACGGTTTCATACGTCATCGAACGATACAAAATCGCCGAAAAAGTTTACTGATCGCAGTCGTTGAACCTGAAGAGGGTAGTGAAGGAACATCGTATGTCCCCGTTGGTAGCGATCACTCATGAGATACAAAATGCGTCGGGCGTCGTTGCTAGCAGGACTGTTCGTCGACAGCTAAGAAACATGGGTTTCTTCGGACGTACGTCCGCTCACAATCCGAACATCAGCGACGTAACACCCAAGCGACGGTTGCATTATTGAAAACCTCACCATCGTCCACTATAGAACAGTGAAAACACATGGTTTGGAGTGATGAGTCTCGCTTTATCTTGGTTCCTGTGGCTGGAAAAATGAACTCTGCAATGTATCTTGATATTCTAGACAACGCTGCAACTCCCAATTCTTTAGCACAATTCGGGGAGGAACCTTTTCTGTTCCAACAGGACATCTGTTCTGTTCAGACATCGAAACTTGTTCGGTCATGGTTTGACGACATGGGTTTTCCAAAACTGGACTGGCCTTTACTGTGCCCTGATCTAAGCCGTATTGAAAATGCCCGGGACGAATTGGAACGCAGATTACATCGCAACCACATCGTCTGTTTTCCGTATTCTGACTCATTGCAGCTGTCTTGGACGCCTGAAAAGCAATTCTGCGACCATCTATCAAAACCTGTTGGAAAGTCTTCCCAGACATGGGCAGGCTGTGGTTGATGTAAAAGGTGAATAGACATGCTATTAATATGTGCCTAAGGAGGTGTCCAGATTCTCTTGGCCTTATAGTGTATCAGTTACAACCAACTGACATAAACCAACAAATAATCGCGATCTATACCGAATTTAAAAAACTATTTTCTATAATAGTAAATGATCAACTATATCAAAGGCTTTTTCAAAATCAATATATGAGTACTGGAAATGTAATAGTGATCACAGTAAGTGTTGGAGGGAAATGGAATATATATATGCGATCCTAAATGTACTGGCAAGACCATACCTTCTCCTCTCCACGATGTAATGGGCGTGCGCACAAAAGTTACATATTCTATTCAGAAAGAGTGTTGCCAACTTTGCAAATTTTTCTCTAGATTTAGCGGTTTTTACATCAAAACTATTGCATATTATCCAGGAAAATCTACAGTTTGTGACATGTTTAAAAGCGGGGGAAAGTTTGTATCACAACAAAAAAGGCATTGACAGGAAAAATCTTCGCCGTTGGTTGCAAGAAGAAGAAGAATTATTGAAACGGGTTAAAAAACGTCAATGTCTTGAGGGTGCAGGAGGGAAGACGTTTAATCACGAAATTTGATTAAAAAAAAACTAATGAATTTATCAAAAAGGTTTGGTTTGGTTTGGTTTATTTGGTATTAACGTCCTTTTCAACTGCTATGGTCATTTCAGGACGGCGTTATAGGGGCCGCAAATTTTGCCTCGCTAGGGTTCTTTAACGTGCAGTCGGCAAACGACTACACGGGACCAACGGCTTTACTTCCCTTCCAAAGGAAGTGCGTGATTTATCAAAAAGGAATGAAATAATCACCGAATAGTTACGTATAACACATTACGAGAATGTATAACACATTTAATATATAACACCAGAATTTGGCCTTAAAATACCTTCTTTCAAAGTAAGCAAAAATTCCTTTTTGGATGGACCAAGAGGCATCGACTTAGACCACGCAAAATTACTCATCATAGACAACTGGATAATCGCGATCCAAAGATAAAGCAATCAATAAAGCAATACTTAATTCAAGTGAATAACTCTATAGCAGGTTTGACAAATGATCGTGTTTTTAATAGGGATGAAACTCGATATTACTTTGACATGGAAAGAGTAAAAGTGTTATTGGTGGTGATACAAAGCTCAGAAAAAAATCGATAGACTGTCTCCCAATATCACTGGTTAGACGTATTCTCCCACCTTTGATTATTTTTGGTACCTTAAAGAAAATTATCAAAATAAGAATCCACAGTGGTAAAGTAGTTGTTCCTGTAAAAAAAAGCGGATCAATGGACACAAATCTACTGAAGACGTGGATGGATACAGTTTTCTGTAAAAGAGGTTTTTATTTTAGTAACACTCCTTCAGTAATTATTTGGGATTCTTACAGAACTCATAAGAAAGAGGAAATTATGAAATATTGTTTTAAAAAATATTGCTCAAATGCGGTAATAATTCCAGGAAATGCAATGCACTACACGCAGTTTCTAGATGTTGCCATAATTTCCAGTTTTAATGCTGCCATGAGAAATGAGTGGAAGAATTGGGTAAGAGAAGAAACTGTCGAATTTACTCCAAAAGGATATAGAAAAAGGCTATCCTACCAAAAGATTGTGGAAATTGTTATTTCTGCCTGTAATACAATCCAGAGAAAATCAATTCAAAGAGCATTTGAATGCTGCGGCATTGCTGCAAATGGACAAGAAGTAGCAACCAATATGTTAAATCAAAAATTGCGAATTATCCTTGAAAACAACCATGGACTTGAAATTGAATATGATGACCTGGCTGCTAGTGAGGGAAGAGATGAAGACGAAAATTGGATGAAGACGAAAACAACAATTATTCCACTACTAACTCGGATGGCTTTGGTTAAGAATGAAATTTACTAATATAAACAAGTCAGGCCCAGGTCCGATAGGATTTTAAGAAATTCGAGAAAAAAAAGGAAAGCATTTGTTTTCTAAAGAAGCCTTTCGTTGTTAGTGTTAGATGGTTTGGTTGGTTTGTTTGGTACTAACGTCCTTTTCAACTGCTATGGTCATTTCAGAACGGCGTTATTGGGACCACAAATTTTGCCTCATAAGGGTTCTTTAACGTGCAGCCGGCAAACGACTACACGGGAACAACGGCTTTACTTCCCTTCCGAAGGAAGTGCGTGATCTCCGGATTTTCCCCCTGAAAAAATCCTCGTCGTCCTCGGCCGGGATTGAACCCGCGTCCTCGGGCATCAGAGGCGATCACGCAACCACTGAGCAGCCGAGGCCAATTAGGGTTAGATGAGGTTGCTAAGAAAGCCTCTGGTTGCTAAGGCAAGGCGGGCTTATAACGGAAATGTGAATTTAAAAATTAATAAAAAAACAAGAAAAGTTAAATTCCGAGAATAGTAATTCCATATACACTACATGAGTTAGGACACCCCTGTGAACACCTGGAGTGTTTCTCCTGGACTGGACTGGGCCCGCTCATCAAGGTGGGCGGAAACCTCAATGCTGATGGCTACAGGACCATTCTGGATAACGGGGCACTTCCAGCGCTGTGGGAACACTTCGGTGACGGGCCGTTCCTCTTCCAGCACGACAATGCGCCTTGCCACAAAGCAAGATCCATATCCGACTGGTTTGACGAAATGCGGGTTGAAGAACTGGATTGGCCCGCACAGAGTCCTGATCTCAACCCCATCGAACATCTTTGGGACGAATTGGAACGACGTGTGAGATCCAGGATGGTTCGCCCTACATCTGTCCAGGAACTGACAACGACACTCCTCGAGTAATGGAGGTCAATACCTGTGGACACATACCGTAAACTTGTGGACAGTATGCCATGTAGGGTGGAGGCAGTGATAGCAGCTCGGGGTGGTTCTACACACTACTGATTGAAGCTTTTTGCGGCTTTACGGTAGAGCAACAGGTGTCCCAACTCTTTTGGTCATGTAGTGTATATTCGAACATATAACAGTTTTTTATTTTAAGCATTTCTATTTAATGAAATAACCGTCAATTGTGAAGTTTTTTGTGTAAAGCCCGTTTGCCATTTACTTAATTTCCATTTAGCGTCTCTTTAGCGTTTGTCAGGCGTCTGCGACTTTTAAGTATATTTTTGAAAAACACACTTGTTTTACAATTAGCGACTTTCACGCGTCTGCGTTTGTTAGGCGTCTGTTAGCCGTCTGTTACGCGTGGCTACATTTTTACGCGTATTTTTCAGTCGTCTTTTCAGATTTAGCCAATCAAGTGCAATCTACTTCGCTATGGATTCTGGGTAATGGTCTTCGTCGATTCAGATGGAGAGTCATGGCTGCCGTAGCTGCTATTCGCCAAAAAGCGCTCCCGTGACTTTTCCCTAGTGAATTTATTAATAAATAAGTTTTAAAATTTGGTGACTCACTTATTAATTAGTAAAAATGATATAGTAATAACTTCAGCGTGAACGTGATCGGAGTGGTCGATATCCTCTTTTTTTCCACCGCCTTGAGAGAGCGACAATTGTTTGCAGTGACTCGACCAATCAGACTAGACAAGAGTCAGGATAACGCTTGAATGTCACTAAATGGAAAACGATCGTGCTCGCGTGCTAATCACCATGCATCTTGCCGATTGCAAGAGGCTCAAAAGTCGCCGCATATTACGAGACGCCTAAAAGTTGCTAAAAGGAAAACGGCCTTAAGGGTCTATTATTTCTTCATTTTCCTTTGCTAAACGTTTCTTCGCAATCATACACCGTTGAAGCGAGCGATTAGCAACTAGCTAATGACAACAATTTGCCTAACAGCAGAAGAATTGAAAATGTAAGGTGTAAGTAATTAGATGCCATTTATTAGCATAGAAAGTTTTTAATGATACCATATAGAAACCATTACAACCCGTACCATAAAACCAATTTTTACAATCATTAATTTTACGTTACACTCAATCATGACACGTCATTACAAGTTGTTTGATATATTACATGCTATATCTTAGCACTGAAATGTTTTAATGGATCATAATGGTACGACTAAACCACATACCTTGGCATCAGTTTCGATTATCAATAATTTTACGTTACATTCATGACACGTCATTCAAGTTGTTTTATACATTACATGGCATAGACGAGCATTGAAAGTTCCAATGGATCATAACGGTACCTCTAAACCACGTACCTTTGAACCAATTTCGACTATCATTAACTTTATGTTATATTCATTCATGACACGTCATTCCAAGCTATTTGATATGCTACACGCCATATCTTAGTACTGAAAGTATCCAATAGATCATAATGGTACCACTAGACCACGTATCTTTGAACCAGTTTCGACTGATTTTGACCACCAAGGAAGACCATCACGTGTCTTCACTTAATTCACAAACTATTTTTCGCCTTAGCTATCGAATGGCAAAGAGAGAAAAGCATTGATCAATGCACAGGCCATTTATACATGGAATTGTATAGTGAAAACGTGGTCCCCGAAGTAGTTCACCGATATTTTCCACCAACGAACTCAGGCTGACGTTTTGCTTAAGTTGTCGAATGGCGAAAACGGAAGTCGAAAATTCGGAAGCGTTCGAACGCTAGAGCACCAACAGACAGACATGAAATGAGAAGATTTTGATCCATAAATGCAATATTTCGAATGAAGACATCATGGAGTTATCTGTTCGAAGGCAATGTCTAGAATTTATGTTTGTTGTCCGAATGATGTGTCTCAACATAGTTATTCTTGCAAAGTTCCTAAGCCCAAGTTGAACGGTCGCACATTGGGAAAATATAAGTAACTAGCTGAAGTACCCAGCGTCGCTCAGAGAAAAATACAGTTTTTTCGTATTTATGTACACAGGGCGCTGTACAAACTTGGGGGAAGGTGATAGAGGGATCAAATCTAAGCAACATTTCCCTCTTTCATGTTTTTCTCTGGGTATTGTTTTTCCCTCTATCACCCCCCCCCCCCAAGTTTGTACGCGTTATTCGAAAACACCCTGTATACAGAATCCGCCAAAATGTATATGTTACGGTAAATATGAAGAAAAGGGAAATATATATAATAACCGGTTATTATTCATAATCACCGTTTACAATGGGAAATTTGATAAATAAACTTCAGTTTATTATTTTTACCTGTGATTTTAAAAAATTCCCAAAAGGAGTTGGCTTCTTTAATAAATAGTTTCTTGAAAACGCAGTTCGCAAACTTATATTTGGTGCAACAAATTCAATTGCCACTCTTGAGTTTTCTTTTCTCCAAAAAAACAGAGCTGGTTAATCTCCATTTTCCAAACACCACATAAAGTGAAATTGCAATATAAAAACATGACCATTCATGGAAAAAAATAAAGAAATTATATATTCCACACGCAATTTCTCACAAATGTAAAGGCAAATATGATGAAAAAGCGAATTTATAGAATAACCGCTTATTATTCAATAACCGTTTACACTGGAAAGTTTAATAAATAACTTCAATTTATTAAGTTGGTTTTTGTAATAACTGGTTTATTGAAAATGCCAGTCAAAAAAATTAATTCTGAAAACAAATGTACAGTCATCAAAGGGAAATAATCCACACTTGAATTTTACTCTTAGTTTTACCGTTTCAATATTAATTTATTTTTAATAATTTAATATTACATTTAGAGATAACATTATTCAGATTATTAAATTTAAATAATTATAATTAAAAAAGCTATTAAAACAACACATTAGCATGAAATGTAATATTAAGTATTAAACTCGTGTGGATATTTCCTTTGGTTGACTGTACAACACTTTTAGAATACGGAAAAATTAGCTTACAATTTGAAAACAAACATATATTATTTTTTGCAGACATTAACTCTCAAATGCAATATAAAGATATTGACAACGAACAAACTTTCAAACATAACACAATAAGAAATAGAAAAAATTCCACGACCTGGACCCGAGCCTGTGTTCTAGTGAAAAGTATGGCTTCTCCTCTGAGTCCAGGTCGTAGACTATTCCTTTCCCTTTTCTATTTGAAATCATGACTACAATTAATTTTTCAAAGAAAACATTAATAATCAAATTGAATACATAACACTCGGATTATACAAAATCTATATACAGGGTGATTTACATCGAATGTAAAATACTTAAAGGGGGTATTATAGAGGTTAAGATAAACACAAAACGTCCTATGAACATGGGTCCAATTTTGAACGATAACTGAGATATGAACAGAAATAAAAATGCCGCCACCAAGATCAACAAATTAATAACTCAGGTTCTGTAAAGCCTAGGGTAATGAAATTTGGAGGAAAAACAAGGTACATAAAACTGTGTATACCGTTAAAATGTGACCATATTCCAACAAGTAGTTTCCGAGTTACGCATTCAAAATCGTAACAGTGCTCACATGCGAGTACTAACAAGCACGTGTTACGATATTGAGTTCGTAACTCTGAAACTTCTTGTTGGAATTCGACCAAATTTTAACGGTATACACAGTTTTATGTACCCTGTTATTCCTCCAAATTTCATTACCCTAGGCTTTACAGAACCTGAGTTATTAGTTTGTTGATCTTGGTGGCGGCATTTTTATTTCTGTTCATATCTCAGTTATCGTTCAAAATTGGACCCATGTTCATAGGACGTTTTGTGTTTATCTTAACCTCTATAATACCCCCTTTAAGTATTTTACATTCGATGTAAATCACCCTGTATATAAAACCAAAAGTCTGTATGTTTGTGTCTGTGTAGCTTCAGGCGATCCTATTGGCTAATCAAAAAGGAATTGTTTCGATTGTTACGACAGTATTATTATTAAACTCAGGATGAGCAGAAGAATTTTAATTGTTGCAATATTTTTATTTGTATAATAAACTTTGGATAGCAAAGAGATTTTTTCTTCTTTAAAATGTAATATCCTTTCATTGAAAACATGGTTTTTACATTTGAAAAGTAAAATAATGTATCTGAATATAAAATTATATAATGACTTCTCTGATTTTTGAAATGTCAATTTTTAAATTTTAAAAAAGTATTTTCATTCAGTTATTGCAACCTAATTATCTTAAACCATTACTTAGAATTTTTATTATTCAACACAGTTTTCAACAGTGGCTTAAAGAATAAAGGCAAATAGCAATTAGATAAATTAGAGATAAAAACCATACCGTTTACCCTTTTTTGGATAGGTTTGCCCAATATTTTGTGAAGTGACCAAAGTCAATAACTTTAATGTTACCATAATAACACTTTAGTTCTGAACTTTGTCAATAGATGGTACTGCCTTAACTTTAAAACCACAATATAAGAAATAAACTGTTTAAAACGCGCTTTAGGTCGTGTCTGCCGAACTTCATCTTAGCGTTATTGTTTGACGCGCCGGACACGTCTGATCTAGGCCCTAAAGGGTTACCTGTCGTATTTATTATTGATGTTTATCTTCTGTGTTTTACGGGTTTAGATTTGATTAATTTGCGATGCTATTGTTGTTTGTTTTCGTATTGATATTAATACGTTTTGGCTATTCTCATGGACTTCGATTTGCTTTGCAATTCGGATTTTATTTTTGTTTGTGAATAGGTACTGACGTTTGGCTTTATTCAAATTTTGTACGATTGGAGATAAATAGCATTAGAAGCGCCCGGGGGCACTTCCTGGTTCACTTTCCGTCCTTCATGCACGGAGATGATTGTGTTTGTTGTGTGCCCGAATGGCCCGTGGATCATGTTTTGACAATTGTGTCGTGTAGTTTTTTGTCACTGTTGACATCAGGAATTTCTGCAGTAATAATATCGTCAATTTGGTTGTGAGACAATCTTTCTTTTAGCCATAGTAAAAGATGTACGTAAAAGACGCTGAGTCTAGCCAATATTTGACATCTCGTGAGCAGATCTACCAACTTCCGAACTTTATTTTCAAAAACTCGAGCATAGGATAGCAGGATAGAATGAGCATAAAATTATGGTGCAATGACAAAACATTCGTTTTATGCTATTGAACATAAAATGAGTATAGCAGACGATAAGGATACGGAAGTGTCTATCGAGGCAAAGGAGAAACACATGTCTCCCTTGAGCCGTCTGACATATGTCCAGACGACTGACAAAAGTTTGTGTATTTGTTTGTGTGTTTGGAAAGGAAAGAGAAAGAACAAGTGTTGATCAGGAAACTCTGCAGCTAAAAGACAAATGAGCATCGAGAACATCTGAACAACGGGAGTGGGTGACTTCTGGTGAAAATCATGAACGTTTGTCAAAGTGTGCACGAAACTGTAAATCCACCCAAGATTATGTAAAAAGGGTTTATCAAACCAAGCTTTTATAATGCTTTATTTAGTGGCAACAATAAAGCTTAATTTTGCAACAATAAACAATAGATACATTTACCTCTCGCCATAACGAAATGTCCAATTGTTACAACAATCAATTCGTAGTAATGAGTTAGTACCATTAGAAGACGAACCAATGAACCGATTTGAAAATTTTTTTCTTTATCATAAATTGTCATCGATTCTGCATAAGTGTGTCAAATTGCAGCTCCCTAGCTTGTCGGAAAGTTGGTTTAATATTGATTACAAGATTTGACCTAAACAAACTAACACAGCAAAGTTAATAAAAACTTTTAATAAACTGTGTTTAAAACGCGCTTTAGGTCGTGTCTGCCGAACTTCTTCTTAGCGTTATTGTTTGACGCGCCGGACACGTCTGATCTAGGCCCTAAGGGGTTACCTGTCGTATTTATTATTGATGTTTATCTTGGGTGTTTTACACATGGATATTTTAATCTGAGGCAGGTCATTTGTGCCACAGTTAAGTAAAATCCTGGGCGACGCCGGGTTTTCAGCTAGTCGTCTATAAAATATCATCATCTTAGTTATAAAAAAATATGAAAAAAAACCTGAATATGTGTACAAAAAAAAGGCCAACTGTGCTCGGACTGAACTGAGGCAAGACTAATCTGTTTTTCTATTATCTGTGGACGGTAAAATACTGTGGGGGGTAAATCTCTGTTTCCGAGAGCGCTCACGCACCCTAGAGTCATACATACACCTGGTTATTGCATGCAGAGGAGTGCCAACAGTACTCGGACTGAACTGTGACAAGAATAATTCGTTTTTCTATTATCTGTGGGCAGTAAATCTCTGTTTCCGAGAGCGCTCATCGCCCTAGAGACATACATACCCCCTGGTTGTTGCATGCAGGGGGGGTGCCAACAGTGCTCGGACTGAACTATGGCAAGACTAATTCGATTTTCTATTATCTGTGATCGGCCTCGGTGGCTCGTGTGTTGCGGGTTCGACCCCGGCCGAGGACGACGAGAATTTTTTCAGGGGTAAAATCCTGAGATCACGCATTTCCTTCGGAAGGGAAGTAAAGCCGTTGGTCCCGTTTAGTCGTTTGCCGGATGCACGTTAAAGAACCCTTGCGAGGCAAAATTTGCGGCCCCTATAACGCCGTCCTGAAATGACCGTGGCAGTTGAAAAGGACGTTAATACCAAACCAAAGCAAAACCAAAACTATTATCTGTGGGCAGTAAATTATTGTGGGCGAGAAATCTCTCTTTCCGAGAGCGCTCACGCACTTTAGAGGCATACATACCCCTTTGTTGTTGCATGCAGGAGGGTGCCAACAGTACTCGGACTGAACTGTGGGAAGATTAATTCGTTTTTCTATTATCTGTTGGCAGTAATTACTGTGGGCGGAAAATCTTTCTTTCCGCGAGTGCTCACGTGCCCTAGAGGCATACTTACCCCCTGGTTGTTGCATGCAGGAGGGTGCCGACAGTACTCGGACTGAACTGTGGCAAGACTAATTCGGTTTTCTATTACCTGTGGACGTTTAATTACTGCGGGTGTTAAATCTTTGTTTCCGAGAGCGCTCACGCGCCCTAGAGACATACATACCCCCTAGTTGTTGCATACTCTGACTAAGCCGTGGCAAGACTAATTCGTTTTTCTATATCTGTGGGTGGTAAATTACTGTGGGCGGTAAATATCTGTTTCTAGGGATCACACACAACCCGACTGAGGTATGCCATGTAGCACTTTAATGCAGCCCGCAAACTGGCATATTACGAAAACATCTAAACTGTTTTTTCGAAGTTGTACTTCCCGGAAGCCACACGCCTGATCTAATCCTTAAGTAACTGAAATCCGCCCCATCCTCTTGAAGAGAGGATGATGCCACTACCATTAACATATTTGCAGGCCTTGCCTTAGGACAAAAAACTAAAACGTACTACAAAAATACAACATGATCAAAAAATTAAAGTTTAAATTTTTTCTTCTGGTTGGTGCGTACTTTTTAGGGGTTGATTTCTCCCAGATCCCCCCACCCGCCGGCTTCTACACTTGGGATTGCCATGCACACTCCCAAACTCCGTCGATTTTAGAAAATTCTTTTAATTGATCGGCTGTGTGCGCCAACTGACGGGAAAATTTATAATCATATTGTTGAAATGCTTTTAAGTTAAATTATAGCAGCCGCCACGTAAGTTGAACGACAAGATGACGTCATTTCTAACGCCAGCCAATAGACGTTAACGGGAAGTAAATCGCTTAGTTATTCCATGAAAGCATCCGCTTCCGTTTTTGAAACATTGTATTCGTATTTATATTTAGTTTCCATTTTCGCTTTTTTTAAAAATAGATAAATGAAATTAATAAATTAATAAATGACGCAGAATATCGATTCGAAGGCAATTTGTTTTATATTATAGGCTTTCCACGTTTCAACGTTTTCTCAGCCTTTACTATAGTAGAACAAGTGCATCTTGGGTAAAACCCAGACAAAGCAAGTTGATGAGAAGACTTACTGCGCATGTCAAAAAGATCGTTCAACTTACGTGGCGGCTGCTATAACACCATTTGCTCTCAACGAGTTGATAGCTCAGTGATAAAGACGTTGATCCAAGACATCCAACTATCCCAAGATCGAATCCCATCGCCGGAGAAAAAAAACTGTAGAACAAAAACAACATTGGTAAGTAGTTTAAAATAAATAAAGAAATATAAATATGCGAAAATAGAGCAAGGACAGCAAGAGAGAGAGAAGGAGTAGGAGGGGGAGAAAAAGAGAGATAGACAAAAGAAAAACAAAAAAGGGGAAAAAAATTCTTTTCTGCCAAAAAAAACCTTTTTAAGATTACGCCCACACTTTTGGAATGCCCCCCCCCCAAAAAAAAACAAGCTCCTGTCTTTCTCAATCCCCTTGAAAACAATCGCCCACTTTTAAAATCCTGGCTGTAGGTGGCGCAACTGTTCGATTCTGAAAAAACGCAAGAAAAATAATCACATTGATACGCAACAAGAGAGCTTGCGAATATTAAACAGCGATCACATAAAACGTCCGGAAAATGTGATTATATGAAGATTATTTATCAAATTTACCACACTAAATGGTTATTATATATAATCACCGGCTACTATATACAGGGTGTTTCAAAATTGTGTACAATAAATATAGTGACATATTCTTCAGGTCAAAAGAAGACGAAAATGTTATTGCACTTTGTCTGGAAACGATTTGTTTGCGAGTAATCCAATATCATACAGTAGGGAAGCACGGCAGTTAGCGGACGATATTTTAGCAGTTCCAGCGTTTCGACCCAACAGTAGGTTGAGTGGTTTGTTCCATTTAAACCTACTTTAGAGTTGTTCCATTAGTTGTGTACGGTTGTTTCCATTACTGTAGTTTCACTACTGTACATCCACTAAGAATATCAATTTCAGAACGTTTGCGTGCTTTGACATACGCATTACGATTTACGTAAAAAAAAGTCATGTACACGTATTCCAGTGCAGAATACACTGACATGCACCTAATGCATGGTCTTGCGGACGGAAATGCTGTGGAAGCAAGAAGACTCTACCAAGAACGCTTTCAGAATAGACGTTTGCCAAATAATCGAACATTTGTATCTGTCGACAGACATTTGAGCAAGCGTGGTTCCTTTGGCTTGTCAAACAGGACAAGGGCGGCCTGTAGCACATTCTCCGGATGAGGAGGATGTGATAATTGACATCATACATGATGAACCACAGACAAGCACCCGTCGTATTTCTTCCATGGTACACATTCCGCACTCATCTGTTTGGCGCATTCTTCACCGTCAGCTTTTGCATCCATACCACCTGCAACTGGTTCAGGCACTGAACCCAATGGACTATCCACACCGACAACGATTTTGCCAATGGATACAACGTCGTCATGCTGCAGACCCTAGTTGTCTCAGCCAGATACTTTTCACGGACGAAGCAACCTTCACCCGGACAGGAATCGTACAACCAGCACCGTTGGGCAGATGCTAACCCGCATGTTACCAGAGCTCGAGCGCATCAAGAGCGTTTCTCCGTGAAAATTTGGTGTGGAATTGTCGGAAATAACTTAATTGGCCCTTATGTGTTGCGCCACGATTGACTGGGCGAACGTATCTTTTGTTTCTGCAGAATGCATTGCCAGAATTACTGGAAGATGCTCCTTTTTTGATAAGATCTAACATGTGGTTCATGCATGATGGCGCTCCAGCACATTTCAGCCATGTTGTGCGAGCACACCTTAAAGCTGCATACACGAATCGGTGGATAGGTCGAGGTGGACCGGTAGCCTGGCCTGCAAGATCACCCGACCTTAATCCCTTGGACTTTTTTCTGTGGGGTCATGTGAAAACGATCGTCTACAGCACAGAAGTTTCTAACATTATGGATCTGCGACAACGAATTGAAAATGCATGCCAAACCGTTCGTAATGCTGGCGACGAACTCTTCCATGACATCTGACGGTCGCTATGCAACGAGCCGAAGCGTGCGTGCGAGCTGGTGGCGGGCACTTTGAACAATTCCTGTAATTTGGAGCCACGGGTTTAGTTGGCTGTATCGCGTAAATAAATCGTTTCCAGACAAAGTGCTATAGAACATTTTCGTCTTCTTTTGACCTGAAGAATATGTCACTAAATTTATTGTACATAATTTTGAAACACCCTGTATAATTCCCGGATTCATCACATTTACCCTAGCGTCTACACACTTCAGCAAAAGAAAAAACTATATAACACTAAATTCGTACAGGCATCAAGCAATGAATATAAATCCTCTCGATTTGTACAATTACGACAGCTGTTCAAAGTGGTTATCATAAGCGTTGAGATATTTTTTATTACGGCGAAGAGTTGCTCCTTTCCGTTTTCTAGCAAAATCTTATCAGCAGTCTCCTATGTCTAGGTAGCAATTGTGGCAATGTCTTTTATCGGGATCGTCTTTATTCAATATATGTAATAATATTGGGGTGTAAGGTTTGGATTTAGGTTACGGAAAAAAATTATAGATATCTAATCAAGTGCATATACATTTTTTTGGCGGGCTCTGTTAACACCACCTCTACTCAAAGTCTGAGCGCGAAAATTTCATACATTGTTACATCATCATACCTAGTCATAATTTCGGACTTATTATTGGTAGAAATGCGATGAAAGATGACTACTTCTGACGTTTTAACAATATATGACGTTTCCGTTTTAGGCAACACCTAGAAAGAAAGCCAAATATCTGAAACTTCATACATTGTTACATCATCATATTTCGACCATTGTTAACCGTATTTCTACCAATGAGAAGCTTTAAATTTGGCTTAGGCTTTCTCTTTAGGTGGTGTAGAACAAGATAAGAGGAAAAAGGTTTTATCAAACCAAGCTTTTTTAATGTTTTATTTAGTGGCAACAATACAGCTTAATTTTGCAACAATAAACAATAGATACATTTACCTCTCGCCATAACGAAATGTCCATTTGTTACAACAATCAATTCGTAGTAATGAGTACCATTAGAACACGAACCAATGAACCGATTTGAAAAATTTTTTCTTTATCATAAATTGTCATCGATTCTGCATAAGTGTGTCAAATTGCAGCTTCCTAGCTTGTCGGAAAGTTGGTTTAATATTGACTACAAGATTTGACCTAAACAAACTAACACAGCAAAGTTATAAAAAGCTTATAAAAAAAAGATGCATTGTATTCCCGCGCGAAAGACTTGCATCATTGTTGATGCTGCTTCACGGAAAAATCGCAAAAGTCTTCATTAGACAAAGCAAACAACGACGTAACATATCCGGTTCAGATAAAAAATAAAAGATACACTGTATTCACGTGCAAAAGACTTGGAGTCATTGTTGATGCTGCTTCACGGAACAATCGCAAATATCTTTATTAACAAAGCAAACGTTACAACTCCAGGTAATCCCATTCTTAAAATCCCATTCAGCTTCAGGTAAATTAAATTTTAAGAATAAACTAAAATGGAAAGGAAGAAAGAAAAAATAAAATCCTTTCTTAGCGAGCACCTAGAAGCCCAGAGAAATATTTTGGGCAAATTTCAAGTTTGTAGGCTTTGTAGTTACTGAGATTTCATGATGAATGAATGAATGAATGAATGAATGAATTTTTCTTTCTTTCTTTTATATAATAGTATAGATTATCGGTCCTAATAAGTCTGTTCTTGTAATTATTATTTATCCTACACATTTACAATTTTTTCAGATAATAAGAATAATTTTTAATTTCATACTGTTCTGTTGTTGCAACATTTAAAATAAAAAATTTTCTTTATCGAAATATAATATACCAAAATAAAACTGTTTCCGTAAATACATTATTCCAATATGGGCTTCTATTTAGGGGCAACGTGAGAACCTTAACAAGAATGATTTTACTGCCAAAGCGGATAAAGGGAGCACATTTTCGTGTTATAGCATCGTACATGGATAAATAGAATTAACCAACATTTAATAAATGATAGAAAATCAATAAATAAATATGAAAAGTAAATTGTAAATTACTATTTAAGTAAGCTAATGTATAGAGAGAATTTAAACGAATAAACATGAAGAACTGAAAGGTAAATGGAGAAAGAAGTTATTCCTCATACATTTAAAAAAATAAAAGTTCCTTAATTTGTAAGAATTCCCACATAATTTTAAACGAAGTGAGCCTTAATTGATGAAGCGTTATGTGTAAGCATCTATTATTTTTATTATTATTATTACAACGTTTTATTCAACTTGACTTTTCTGTTTGGGTCATATCTTTAAATCAATTTTTCGCCTACTTCCTCTTATTCAAACGACACCAAATTTGAGACACTGATTCATTTCCGGTGACAATTTAGTCTAGTATAAAAATTTTCAAAATTTGAACTCTTAAAAGGGGTTAAAACTTACATCCCATTTCATCTTATATTTTAACAATCAAGTGTCTTTTCGTTTGTTGGAAAAAATGAAGCTTGGATTGTTGCTCGACCAGTTTTACACTTCGTTAAAAAAGGGTCTTTTGTAAACTTCCCGCAAAAAGAATTGCAGTACATGGAAGGAGTGGGTCAATTTTTATGAAATTGCACACGAGCACAGTTTAGGTAAACAATATACGATTTAAATTTCAACGCGAAAGGTTCACAGGATCCTACGACATTAGTCCCAGTTGAACAATTTAATACGCCATTTAATATGCCGTTCAATATACCTTGTTCTAAGGGTTCAGAAACTGTTCACGCAAATGTGTACGGCTGGTGTGCTGCGACCATTATGTCCTAAAACTGCCTAATTTGTGACAAGTCTGGAGATCATGCAGTCCAGTAAAGTTCCGCCACATGTTGGAGAACTTATAATAAGGTAAGGTAGAACGGGCACTGTGTGGGCGTGCGTTTTCCTGCTGGAACAGCACATATTACTTCTTTTTTGGAAAAAAGACACGAGAACAGGCTCAACAGTCTCCTGAATTTAGCTTGCGCTGTTGAATGTTCCATTCAGAAATACCAAAGATGAGCACGAGTTTTAATTTATGGTACCCACACCTTTACGCCAGACGATGGACCTGTGTGCCGTACAGGAATGCACTGTGGAAGACGTCGCTCTCTGCACACGTTCACGTCCGTCACTAGTGTGCAGGCAGAATATGCTCTCATCACTGAAGACAATAGACCTCTATTCAGCTCGCCAATCAACTCTTTCGTAACACCACTGCAATCGCGCAGAACGGTATTCTTGCAGAAGTTAAAGTCTGGCTAGATGGTCACGCCTTTGCAGTCCTACCGACAGTGAACGGTTCCAAATGATCCATCGTGATACGGGTGGTGCTACTCTGACTCTTATCCCTGCTGTGGATGCTCAGCAATTCTTCCCTTAAAATTTGACGGTCTTGGCGTGGATCAATAATGTGTGGGCGTCCGGAACTAGGTCTACGTGTGTGAGCACTTTTCTGTAGACGACTGCTGCCAACATCGAGCCATCACGAAATAATTATAATTACGTTCAATATGGGTAGAAATGGACTAAACTAAGACTGTGAGAATTACTCCAATGGACTAACTTCAGTTCATAATTCTGGGTAGCGATACATTTCAGCGAAACGACTACCTCTTCTATGCGTTCTCAGTGTTTAAATATTACCGTGTGAAACAAATGAGAGCAGCATTTGGAAAAAAATTAAGAACAATTATGTAGAGTAGACGATGTCCACTTCTGTCTGAAAATTTCAACGGGAACGGCATCTTACAGGCAAAAAGCATTGAATGAACCTTGGGACCACCATCATACTTCTTTACATTGAGTTGCAAAGATTTACACTGGCTGATAGGCGAAAGGCATTATTGGTAGTTGACGAAAGCCTGGAGATAATTCTAAGATCTTGATACTTATGCCGCACAGCGTTTAATAGAACAGATCCAGTACTAGTCAGTCAACACTTCGTGATTCACTGAATGCACTCATTAAATTCATGAACAACGGTACTGGGTTTGGTGGTACAGGGTTACTGGTGGGGAATATAATACCAGAGTCGATGAAGTCCACATGTACACATTGTAACGTCTGTTTTCTTAAAGGGCAAATGACACAAAAAATATCGCTTTCGAGATAATAATTAACCAGAAAGAATATAACATAATAAAAAGAAAACAGCAAGGGAAAATAATACAAACTTTTTAAGAAACAGGCAACAAGTACACGAAATGGGGGAACCACCATTCAAAAACGTTAGCTGCGCATGACGTCAGCTTTGCCAAGCCGAGGCCGACAAGATTAATATGCCCTGTAAATCTCGTCGGGCCTGTAGCTTGTGAATCGCGCCATGGCCTGTAAATCTCGTCGGGCTCGGTTAGCAAAGCTGATGTCATAAGCAACGCTATTGCGGGAATCTTTCATAAAACTCAAAATGAATTTTATTACTGGAAGTGGCCTTTAAATTATGATTTTTTTTTATTAAAATGAAAGTAACAAAATAATAAAATTGATATTTAGTATCAGGAAAGTATACAAAACTATATCAAACCAACTTCCGATTTGGCGTCATTTGCCCTTTAAACGGGGCCAACGATATAACAGGCACCAGCGCGGATAAGTCACCTGGCCATGCTAATCCGAGTAACAATGTAATCTTCTTTGTTTTCATCTTGGATTTTAATAATCAGTATTTTTTCGTTATATCGTTGGCCCCGCCCTTTAAACATCAAGTTCCAGTCATCAAATAGCGATTGCCATATCAATTATACGGAGGGTTGATTCAGATAAAATGAGACGACTTTAAACGCCGCGTATGACTTTGACGGAATGTGATTTGCATGACTCGTCCACTATTCATGGGGATTAGCTTTGTATACACTTGTTGCTGTTATTTGGGA
Source organism: Rhysida immarginata (assembly GCA_023313115.1). NCBI lineage: Eukaryota > Metazoa > Arthropoda > Chilopoda > Scolopendromorpha > Scolopendridae > Rhysida > Rhysida immarginata. The sequence continues at coordinate 26,990 of JAHWFO010024838.1, read as the reverse complement.
CATTTCGTGCTGAAACATGGCTTCCAAAATCACAGCTTTTTGGGAAGGGTATATGTTTGGCCTTTCCGACGCTAACTTCAGTCTTTCGTGCATTGTGGAATTATGCAAACGAAATGGTATTGTGGTATCCAAAGCTATTGTGGGTCGAATAATCAAAAAGAACAATTTGCGACCATCTAATGAACGTGGACGAGCAGAGAAGCAGACCAAAAACAAGCCCCAGCCAACACGCCCAGCTCAGGTGGTGCGAGAAATCCGGTCTGAAGTGCTGAAAGAAAATCCCCCCACACAGAGAAGTCTAGCCCAAAGGAAAGGTATTTCACAGGCAACAGTCTCCAGAATAATTCATGACAATCTTGGGCTGGAGCGACGTCATAAAGCGCGCGGTCACAGACTGTCGGCCAGGCACGTGCAGGAAGGATTCACCAACGCCAGAAAACTGTATGAAAACCATCTTGCAGGTGACCGCTGGAAGTGGGTTGTCTCCTTGGATGAAGCTTGGGTGTACCTCGATGACACCAACAAACCCAGGACAATTTACTATCGCGAAAGAGGGGGCAAGGCTAGGTCCGATTTTGTCCGAAGGTGCAAGGAAAAGTTTTCAAAGGGCTTGATGGTGGTTGCCGGCTATTGCTCACGTGGACTGCTCACGATTCGTCGAGTTCCTGGAAACTGTAAAATTAGTGCAGCTTACTTCCAGAGTAATGTAATGGACCACATATATCGGTAGGATATCCCACGTCTGTACCCTGGTGAGCAATCAAAAGTTTGGATCCACATGGACAAGGCATCAAGCCACACTGCCAAGTCATCTGTGGCTTCCTACAGAAAGATGGAACAGAAGACGGGCATACGAGTTATTCCCTTCTCTCATGTGCCTGTAAAATCTCCTGACGCATCACCGATGGATTTCTGTGGTTTTGGTCTCCTGAAACGACGGTTCGGAAGTCGCCGACCAAGAACCGTTGATGGGCTATGGAAAGTGTGTCAGCAGGTGTGGAACGAACTTCCCATGGAGTCCCTCAAACTCAGCCTACTTCAGTGGAAATTACGGTGCCGGGCGATAGTCCAACAACGTGGTTCTCACATCGAACACAACCGATGGTGGCGCCATGGTATTACACCATCGCAACAGAACTGCAAATCGTCTCATTTTATCTGAATCAACCCTCCGTAACACTTAACATTTTATTTATTAATTAGAATCTCCATGGCGTTCAAGTTAAATAAATCATTTTGAACAAAAATTTTGAATTATTTTATTCAGCATATAATATCTGTATGAAATAGTGCTTTAATTTGAAAAAAAATATTCATGCAACTTCCCCATTGTCGCAAAATAACAATATAGAAGCTTATTCACACTAAGCATTATTTTGATTACATTGTTGTAAGAAATTCTTTTTAAAATTCCAACCGTTTAAAATTCTTTGGTTGTGCCATTTGAATAACAGCAGTGTCGTCTTTTTTGAGTGCCTTATTAAAACGTGGGAATAATAATGAAAAGAAGAAATGTGCGAATAAATACAGTAGCACTGTCATATCTTCCATCTGAATTGTCAAGTAAGCAAAATTTACAATTGTGTTCGCGTTGCAAAAAGCACACCAGCAGCAACAAGAAAGCACCATTACCAAAGGCTTATTGGAATAATTGGGACCCAGGTACAATTCCAGACGGCATTCGCAGCTTGTCGCAAGTTGAAATAAGACTGCTATTGAGAAAAATACCATTTTTGAAAATTGTCAAATATGGTGGAGTCTGTGGTCAGTATGGCTTTCGAGGCCAGGCAGTGATTTTCGCTCAAGACAAATTCGAAGTAAGTGAAATAAGACTGCTATTGAGAAAAATACCATTTTTGAAAATTGTCAAATATGGTGGAGTCTGTGGTCAGTACGGCTTTCGAGGCCAGGCAGTGATTTTCGCTCAAGACAAATTCGAAGTAAGCGAAAATAATCTAAATATGCTACCACGATCAATTGACAACACTGGGGTTGTCGTCGTTACAGAACATCTTGAGAATCTTAATATAACTCGTGAGTTCTCAGTATGCCGATCAAAAGTCTTTAATGCATTACGGCTGATTAATCGCGAACAATCCACTATACCATTATGTAGTAATAAATGAAGAAGCTAATATAGATGAACAACAACTGGTACGCGTTGTCTTTCATCATTCGTCGCAAGACATTGCGCATCAAGCGCCAAGTGATTACCAACATTCGAGAATCGTACGTGCATCATGGCATCAAGCAAATGAAGAAATCTTCACATCAGGCTATGCAGGTGTTCAATGTTGTGAAATGGTGTTGGCAAACGTTGTGAGAGCTGCTATATTTCCACCAAACAGTTGGTCAACGATGATATTGAACATGAATATGATCGAGGGTGATGATCTATAGTTGATTCGACTATTGGCTGAAGAGAACCTGCTGAGACATCCAATTGATGAAAGCGGATATTTGGAGGTATGTCACTTCGGCATGATTAAGAATGGTTTTCTCATGTACAACAAATCATTCACTATTAAATATGATGAAAGCACAACGCTGTATGGAAGTTTATTAGATGCTGCCAACCGTGGCAACATTGGAATGACGCTGCGTGAAGCTCTCTGTGAAATATTTAGGCATCATCAATCTGGCATACTGATAGCTACATCGAAATCACTAGGACTGATGAACTATGATGGAAAGTATTATTTCACTGATTTACATTCATGTGGACCGAAAAGTGCAAGTTCAAATAATGGTAGAGCGTGCATAATTGAATGTGACACACTTGATGAACTTCATCGTATCTGCAAGAGAGCGACTGGCTCGAAAAATGTACAGTTCACAATCAACCACGTTGTTGTACGGACAAGGAACGATATCATTGATAACGGCATGATTGATCGAAATGATAACCTTGATGAGATTGATAATATGGAGGCATTACGAGAAAACATTACAACATCAATTCAAACCGATGAGCGTTCTCAATTAATACCTGTGCAAACAACAGTGATGGCTCTGCGTGATTGTGAACAGCCAGATGTGGAACAAGAACTGGAAATATCGGAGAACATTTACGAAATAACGCGTAAAACCGGATACAATATCGTTAACGTGGCGCATGAATTGAAAGCTGAAGAATTTGCGTGGTTTTACCTCTTCCCCTTCGGCAGAAATGGACTAAACGAAGATAGACCTGTGAGAATTACTCCATTGGACTACTTTCAGTTCAGAATTCTGGGGAGTGATCCAAGATTTCAGCAAAACGACTACATCTTTTACGCACTCTCAATGTTTGAATACTATCTTGTGAAGCAAATGATAGCAGCATGTGGAAAAAAAATTGAAGGACAAGCAGGTAGAGTAGAAGATGTCCACCTCTATCTGAAAAATTTCCAAGGATCAGCATCTTACTGGCAGACAGCATTGAATGAACTAATTGGACAAATTAGATGTTGGGGACCACCATCATACTTCATTACCTTGAGTTGCAACGATTTACACTGGCTTGATATGCGAAAGGCATTATTGGTTGCTGATGGAAGGCCTGGAGATAATCTTAAGGATCTTGATATCTATGCTGCACAGCGTTTAATAGAACAGTATCCAGTAATAGTCAGTCGACACTTCATGATTCGATTGAATGTATTCATTAAATTCATGAAGAACGATAATGAAGTGTCTGGTAATCGAGTGCAGGATTATTGGTGGCGAATTGAATTCCAGAGTCGAGGAAGTCCACATGTACACATGCTTGTGTGGATAGAAAACCACCCTCGGTTTGAAACTGATGAAGGAATTGAACGAGTAGATCGAGTGTGTTCTGTCATGTGAAAATTCGGAGTTCTGTGATCATGTGAAGAAATGCCAAATTCATCGTCACACGAATACATGCAAGAAAGGTGAAGAAGATACCGCTTTAGGTTTCCTCGGAAGGTATGTGCCAAAACTCGCATCATCTCACATACATCTGAGGACTTCATTCGCAATGGTGGTCGAATATACATGTTGAAGCGACGTCAAGAAGATCGATGGGTGAACAACTACAATCTCACACTTCTCAGGTTATGGCGAGGAAACATGGATATTCAACCATGCGGATCAAATGAGGCGATTGCGTATTATATTGCAAAACACATCTCAAAATCGAAGCCGAATGAGATTGCAACAGGAATTAGAGAAGCAATCAAACAAATACGGCGTGAAGAAACTAACCTGTCTCATAAGCTCTTCAAGATTTGCATGAAAATAATGAAGGGGCGTCAAGTTTCAGCATGTGAATGCGTATATCGATTGTGTCATCTTAACCTCCGAGAAAGCTCCAGGAAATGCATTTTCCTCAATACACAAAAACCAGACCAACGATATAGAGTACTGAAATTTGATAAAACAGGTCATGCATCTGGATATTGTGCTAACTTCTTCACTAGATATGAGAAACGTCCAAAACAACATCCAGACTATGATTTCGGCAGCATGTGTTTGGTTCAATTTGCAATGCTTTTCGAATCATACTATGCAAGATCTGAGAATATTCAGGATGTGAATAATATTGATGAACCGATGCAAGCAACAAGAAAGAGATTGATCATGCTCACTGACGGTACGAAAATGTCCATAAGAAATGTTCCTGTAGTTGTACGCGTGCCATATTTCGTGACCGCAAATGACTCAGAAAACTACTTCTATAGCTTACTCCTACAATACAAACCATATCGTAAAGAAGAAGAGCTATTAGGTGAATTCAACTCTGCAAAAGAAGCATTTCTAGCAAATTAACAATTGCTCAAACAAACGTCTGAGTTTATGGAAACATTTCGTCAACATGACAGGCAATTAGAGAATGCCTTTAATCAAGTTCATGCACTCCTACTTCTCGAAGAAGCCGAGCCAGCTCAATCGGAGGAATGCCAAGAAATGCTGGATCGACCAATGGATAAAAAACAATTCGAAACTGCCCCAAGAGCAATGAATGCTGATCAAAGAGAAATGTTCAGATTGGTCACACGAAGCATCTACATGCAACTGAATGGAGGCACTGAACGATTAAGAATATTTTTCACTGGCGGCGCTGGAGTAGGAAAATCATTCTTTCTGAATTTATTGAAAAATCAAATAAACCGACGCTGCTCGAAGACAGCTGTAAAAGTGTGTGCATTGACTGGAGTTGCAGCACGATTAATTGTCGGATCAACTATTCATACGACATTGAAACTACCTATACAGAAGGATGGACGGAGTGCAAACATGCAACCATTGACAGGAAACTACTTGAAAAATATGCGACTAGGATGGAAAGATATAGAGTTCCTAATTATCGATGAAATATCAATGGTATCCTATCAGATGCTATGCATGATTGGAATGCGCCTTCGACAACTAAAAAATAACTATGAATGTTTCTTCGGAGGTTTAAATGTTCTGCTTTCTGGTGATCTGATGCAGCTACCACCTATTAAACGAGGCGGCAATGGAACTGTATATGTACAGCCTGAGAGTATGCAACCTGCAACACATTTATGGAGGCTGTTCACAGTGTATGAACTGAAACAGAACATAAGACAAGAAGGTGATGCAGTGTTTATCGATCTATTGAATGCCCTAAGAGTTGGAGAGATGAGATCTGAGCACTTTGCAGTATTGTTCGAGAAGATTCTCCAAGAAGCAACAGGAGAATGTGCTATAGACAAGGGTATGCGAATTTATCCAACAAGAAGTCAAGTTGATATGCACAACAAAAAAAGTGTTGAAATACTTCAAAGATCGAGATGCAGTCATACATACAATAGTAGCTCAAGATCAACTGGTGGACGCTACACGAAACATCGTGAATGTCCATATAAACAACATCATACCAACAGATATCAATAAGACGGGAGCTCTCCCCAAGAAATTGGAAACATTTGAAGGAACAAAAGTCATGTTAAAATCTAACATTAATGTCTCTAAAGGACTTGTAAATGGTGCAATTGGAATCGTCAGTGAAATAATATGGCCTCACTTCCGCCGTGCACAGTTGTACGAAACTGATATTCCATCAGTTCGTGTGGATTTTGGAAGAGATGGTATACATATTATACAACCTATATCCGTCCAGTTTTCAGCCAAATATGGATTTGGAACGATGGAACAAAGAATGCTACCATTGGTCTTGTCATGGGCAACCACAGTACATAAGATGCAAGGATGTACAGTGGAGTATGCTGTAGTATATTTAGGACCAAAACTCTTTGAAGGACAAGCATACGTAGCTTTAAGTCGTGTACGCTCGCTAGATGGCCTACGCATAGAAGAAATAGACTGCACAAAGCTAACTGGGAAAAAACCTTGCAATAATCAAGCGTTGGTTGAAATTAATAGAATGAGGAACTCCTGAGTAACATTTGACCTGTGTTTGTATCTGAACTAGTCTTAGGCAATTTTGAGATTACTCTAACCGATAAGTATAATAGATTAGCAAAACGATCGATTAGTTCAATCGAGTAATCATGAGTCGATTAAATCGGTTTATATCGATTAATCGAATCACGTTATGTCATCTTTGTCAAGAAAACGTGTCTGTCAGCAAGCTGAATTCCAGTATCGCCAGTGTTGTGTACAAGAAACATTCAGTTATGTTTAGGGTATGTTTGTCGTGTGAAACGTGCAGGAGGAAATCCACCAAACCAGGTTTGTATAAAAATCTGATTAAAACTTTATTGAATTTATTTATTTGTAATTAGGTTACTTTGTGATAATTATTAGATTTTAAAACTTCGACTAAGATGCATTTTAAGAGTATTGTTTTCTTCAAATATTCAGTCAAACTTTGAAAAGCCCTTTGAGCTTTAACGTAATTGTCAAATAAATTTGCATTGCCAATAAGTAAATGATATACACAGTAAGTCAAAACGTACTTACCGATATCTTAACATCAATAAAATTAGAGCGAAACTGGCTAAAAATTATTGAAGCGAAAAAAAAAAACAACTTTACCACAATAAATATTTATACGGATGTTCTTTTCAAACGAATATATCGTTTTCATCAGCTTACTACAGCGTTTTCGTTTCAGTATGTATTGAAATGTTCCAGTGGGAATAGTCCATGCAGTGGTAAACTTAGGTATAGAAGAAAGAACGCTATCTTTAATTAATGCGTTAACGTCTTCTATACAAAGCTCATTGCCTCATGGACCATTTCCAATGGACTTGGATAATTTCAATGGAAACAAACAGTTTTTGACACTCCCAGTGGTTGCTAACTACCTCTACTACCTCATGACTATTGTCATCCGAGATTAGCAAATGTTTTCCATAGCTGGGAAAAGCCGTCATAAAAATTGTAGTTTGCTCTTTTTTCCTATTTGTTAAATTTTGTAAAAGTAATTGAAACCAACGTATTTCAATATTAATCGATGTGTTTATATTAATCACTCTAATCGATTAATCATGATTAATCGACTAGCCCTATATTTAAAACATTTATCGATTAATCACCCAACTCTACTTGAAAACTTAAAATAAAAAATGCATTGGAAACATTGCATAAAATAAGATTAAGACTAAAAAGAATAAAATAAAATACAGTAAAAAAAACTTTTTAAAAACAACGTTTTTATACAACCTGTGACAATAAAGTTCTGTGAATGACGTCAAATTGCTAACGGTCGTAAGAGTGCACCATCGTCGTATCCTGCCTCAGACAGGTCGAGACATGTTTAAACAAATTTGAGAGAATCAGCGCTGCGAGTGTGTTTATTGTGTTTAAAGAGGACATTGAAGAGAGAAGGCGTAGTACGCGCGGTCGAAACCCAAAATGGATCAGCAAACGAAAGAGACTCATGAAATGATAACAACAGTTTACAAAGAAAGTGCTATTACTTTGAAGTGTGTTTATGAGTGGTTTAAACGGTTCCGAGAAGGCCGGAACACCGTAGAAGACGCCCCCGGAAGTGGCCAGACATCCAACGTAATGTTACGACCCAACTGAAGGCTATCCCTAAAAACGACTACGCCAGGAGTTTCCAGGACTTGTACAGGCGTTCCCAGAAGTGCATTACCATCGACGGGGATTACTTTTAAGGATAGTAACTGCTGTTTCATGTAAGCGAGCAATCCACTCTCAATATGCCATCATTCACCGAACTTTATTGTCACAGGTTGTATAAAAACGTTGTTTTTAAAAAGTTTTTTTACTGTATTTTATTTTATTCTTTTTAGTCTTAATCTTATTTTATGCAATGTTTCCAATGCATTTTTTATTTTAAGTGTTCAAGTAGGGTTGGGTGATTAATCGATAAATGTTTTAAATATAGGGCTAGTCGATTAATCATGATTAATCGATTAGATTGATTAATATAAACACATCGATTAATATTGAAATACGTTGGTTTCAATTACTTTTACAAAATTTACCAAATAGGAAAAAAGAGCAAACTACAATTTTCATGACGGCTTTTCCCAGCTATGGAAAACATTTGCTAATCTCGGATGACAATAGTCATGAGGTAGTAGAGGTAGTTAGCAACCACTGGGAGTGTCAAAAACTGTTTGTTTCCACTGAAATTATCCAAGTCCATTGGAAATGGTCCATGAGGCAATGAGCTTTGTATAGAAGACGTTAACGCCTTAATTAAAGATAGCGTTCTTTCTTCTATACCAAAGCTTACCACCGCATGGACCATTCCCACTGGAACATTTCAGTACGAACTGAAACGAAAACGTTGTAGTAAGCTGATGAAAACGATATATTCGTTTGAAAAGAGCATCCGTATAAATATTTATTGTGGAAAAG
>JAHWFO010024838.1:5355-18121 GCA_023313115.1 Rhysida immarginata | reverse complement strand
AGTACATACTAAAACGAAAACGCTGGGATAAGTTTTCTTTGGTGACGTTGGGACACTCACTGAACATAATCTGTATATTCTGCATATTCAGTAATGTATTATATAAATTTATATTGTGTTCTCGAATGAGTCTATAAAAGTGGAGTTAGCTATATATAATCGGTTTCTACAGGAAAAAATAAAAATTTTATATGGAGATATATCCTAAAGTAATTGGTTACTGAGTTCTAGGTAGCTGGTAACTGTATAGTTAGTTAGCTGAATTAACACTCATTCGTTTTCAGTCAGATTAAACGAGTAACAAGAAAAAACGCGGAGAATCAAGACATACAATCATAATAAATGTCCAAAATGATCTTCAAGAGCGTCAATGCGATATTGAGCTCGGACTAGCTCAGACGCCGAAAATTTCCTGATGTCTCACTATTTTGCTGGGCACCTTCCAATGCCTGATAGAGAATCGCCTTATCATGACCATGGGTAATATTAACTAAAAATATTAGATGTCCACATACATTAAAACCCATAGAGTTGAGATCGGAGATCTAGCAGGCCATAATATAAGTCTTCCACTTCATGTAGCTATTTTCATTCTTTTAGCATTAAAAGTTCTAACAATACTATATTGTTCCATTAGGGACCATGCTATAAAACCAATTCCCACTATCAATATTTTCTCGTTACATTCACGCATGGCACATCATTACGAGTTGTTTCTTATATTACATGCCATATCATACGATTGAAAGTTCCAATGGTACTATATGCTATGACAACATTAAGGCACTTGCTACTGAACCAATAACCATTATCATTATGTACTCGTTATATTCATTCATGGCACGTTGTTACGTGTCGTTGTGACATATTACATGGCATATTTTAGAATTGAATGTTCCAATGGCACAATATGGTATCATATGGCACCATTAGGGCACGTGCTACCAACCTAATAACATTATCATTATTTACTCGTTATATTCAATTATGGCACGTTGTTACGACTCGTTTGATATATTACATGCAATATCTCAGCAATGAAAGTTCTAACAATACTATATTGTTCCATTAGGGACCATGCTATAAAACTAATTCCCACTATCATTATTTTCGCGTTATATTCACGCATGACACGTTACTACGATTGTTTGATATATTACATGGCATATCATACATTGAAGGTTCCATTTGTACTATATGGTATCATATGGCAACATTAGGGGACGTGCTATCAAACTAATAACCATTATCATTATTTACTCATGATATTCACTCATTTCACGTTGCTTCGAGTTGTTTGATATGTTAAATACAATATTTTACCATTGAAAGTTCCAATGATGCTATGTGGTATCACAGGGCACCATTAAGGCATGTGCTACTAAACCAATTACCATTGGTATATCTTATTTGTTATATTCATTCATGGCATGTTGTTACGAGTCGTTTAATATAATTCCTGTCATAGCTTAGCATTGAAAGTTCCTATGGTATCATATGGCACCAGTAAGGCACGTGCAACTTAATCAATAACCATTATCAATACATACTCGTTGTATTCACTCATTGCACGTTGTTACGTGACATTTGATATATTACATGCCATATCTTAGCATTTAAAGTTCCAGTGGTACATATGATATTATATGCCACCTTTAGGGCACGTGCTACTGAACCAATAACCATTATCAATATTTTTTTGTGATGTTTACCCATTTTACGTTGTTCCGAGTCGTTTCATAAATTACATGCTATATCTTAGCATTGTAAATCCTAACAATAAAGTATTGTAACATTAGGGACCATGCTATAAAACCAATTCCCACTATCATTTTTTCTCGTTATATTCAGTCATGGCACGTTATTACGAGTTGTTTCATATAATACATGCCATATCATACCATCTAAATTTCCAATTGTACTATATGATATACAACTTTTGGGCACTTGCTACTGAACCAATAACCATTATCATTATTTACTCGTTATATTTACTCATGGCACGTTGTTACGAGTCGTTGTGACATATTACATGCCATATCTTAGCATTGAATGTTCCAGTGGCACAATATGATATCATATGGCACAATTAGGGAACGTGCTACTAACGTAATAACATTTTCATTATTTACTTGTTATATTCACTTATGGCACGTTGTTACGAGTTGTTTGATATATTACATGCAATATCTCAGTATTGAAAATTCCAATGATAACTAATGGTAGCATATGGCAACATTAGGGCACGTGCTACTAAACCAAAAACCATTATCATTATTTACTCGTTATATTCACTCATGGCACGTTGTTACGAGTTGGTTGATACATTACATGCCATATCTTAGCATTCAAAGTTCCAATGGTACCATATGGTCTCATTTGGCACCATTAGGGCATGCGCTATGAAAACAATTCCCAGTATCATTATTTTCGCGTTATATTCACGCATGGCACGTTATTACGAGTTGTTTGATATATTACATGCCATATCATACCGTTGAAAGTTCCAATGGTGCCATATGGTATCATATGGTATCATATGGCACCAGTAGTGCACGTGCTACTAAACCAATAACCATTATCATTATTTACTCGTGATATTTACTCATTGCACGTTGTAACGAGTCGTTTCATATATTAAATTGTGACGTTATCACGTGTTATGTAACGCATTCATTTTATGAGAAACTTGGTCACAGGAATAATAGCAGGTATTATTCGGATTTACAGTGGGAGTAAGGTCATATAATTGTTTTTGTTGTAGGGATCTATTGTGTTGATAGAATTCAGGATTATAATTTTGGGTATAAATCGAAAGCCCACAATTGTGAAATAGCAGGTAGGGTGGTGCAATGACAGGAAGAGACATTCTTTGGGGATTTAAATTGATATTGACGATATTGGTCACTGGATTCCTTGATAAGTAGGAATATTGAATTTTTTAAGAAATAGTTTATGTCATGGATTTCAAGTGGTATTTGAAATCATTGTTGTTTTTTGAGTTTAATCACTTTGGAATTTTATAAAATGTGAATAGGAAAGGGAGACCGGATGCGTGTTGAGTATAAATAGGCTCGTGGGAAAGCGAAACTTCATGTGTTCTGCCAAGTCAGTGGACAGGGGGAGGCTGAGGGCTCTCCGCCCTGGACGATCGAGGGGGGAAGGTCAGCGGAGATGCGATGGGAGAAGGGATCTGATGGCCTCTCCTCCCAAAATCAAGGCTCGTGCGGACTCATCAGGGATGGATTAATAGAGGGACTAATTAAATAGTAGTCCAAATGAGTGCTGTTGAGGAGTTATGGAGGTTGGAAGAGAACAATGTTAACGAAAAGGGCTGCTGTGTGAATTCAGTTAAGTAGTTGGATTAGTTTCACTTTCAATTTTTAGACTGCACAGGATGATCATTATTTTAAATGTGGACAAACTCCCGATTGATTATTTTAAATGTGGACAAACTCCCGATTGAGTATTTTAAATGTGAACAAACTCCCGATTAAGTATTTTAAATGTGAACAAACTCCGATTAAGTAGATTTAAAGTGGAACTTATGAAACAATCCCTAAGTGTTTGTAAATGGAACCTGGATGTAATTGATATGCTAAAGAGACATCATTCGTAATTAGAATCAAGAAATTGGAAATTGGAACCCTGACATTCTTCAGAGCGGATGAAAGCAAGTAAGAGATTTTCTTCAAGCGACGGGCATAATTATGAACCCGACATTGAGAGAGGAAGACAACTACGTATTTGAAATCTTCTGTTGACCTTAGTGGGGACACTTTGAGACCTCCAGTGGACTCACTCACTAATCGATCCAGATTATCTTCAGGTGTGTTTTCTGTGCTTCAATGTGATAAGTGATATATATTTTATGGCCTGTTTAACACAAAAGGTGTTTCGTGCATGAATTTGGATTAAAAGTGATCACAAGTCTGCAGGTGTCTGAAACTACGCAACTGTAAGTAGAAATGAACTTAAATGCGTAAGATTTTTTGGTTGTCATGAAAAAAGGTGTGATAAAGAACAATTTAAGAGAACTTCCTTTGAATTGATTTTTTTTTTAAAGCAATACTATCTCTTTCCTCAGAGCAATTGAAGAGCTTGAGATTAGCTCATTGAGTATTTATCGTTTTTACTTATATTTATTGAATTTTTGCATATTTATCTTAGTCATAAATAACTGGTGAATTTAGCATTAACTTTCTTCTTGGTGATAAGATCTATCTACTTTCTTTTCCTTAGATTTAAGAATTTTATTTATTTTTGTAACTCAATGGTGATTCTTTTAACCTTGAATAAAAGATGTTTGTTTAGTTCTAATCCTTGCCTTGCTTATTGAAATAAATAAGTCACAGCCTGCCATTTTAGAAGAACCCAACCTTTGTCCTTGATTGTGTGTTTATTATCTTTTTTTTTGAGCATCGGTGTTGAGCTAGCCAGATTTTGAATTCATTACATTGGATTCTGGCGTTGATTTGAGAGATAAGGGGGGGTGGTCCAATCAGACTGATTAAGGTTACCATAACGCCCTTCATGTGAGGTGTTACGATCAGACAGTAAGGTTACAATGTCGCCCCAATGTGGGCCTAAAGGAGTGTCCATTTACATTGGCACCCATTGTGTTGAATATGACATTAATGACAATCAATGATAAAAGGTTACAAAATGCCATATCTTAGCATTGAAAGTTCCAATGGTACTATATGATATGGCAACATTAGGGCACGTGCTACTGAACCAATAAAACTATCTTTATTTATTCGTTATATTCACTCATAGCATGTTGTTTCGAGTCGTTTGATATATTACATGCAATATCTCAGCTTTGAAAGTTCCAATGATAACTAATGGTAGCATATGGCACCATTAGCGCACATGCTATTAAACTAAAAACATTATCATTTTTTACTCGTTATATTCAATCATGGCATGTTGTTACGAGTCGTTTGATATATTACGTGGCATATCCTAGCATTGAAAGTTCCAATGGTACCATATTGTATCATATTTCACCATTAGGGCACGTAATACTAAACCAATAACCATTATCATTATTAACTCGTGATATTCACTCATTTGACGTTATTACGAGTTGATTCATATAATACATGCCATATCATACCATTGAAAGTTCCAATGGTACTATATGATATGGCAACATTAGGGCACGTGCTACTGAACCAATAACTATTATCATTATTTACTCGTTATATACACACTTGGCACGTTGTTACGAGTCGTTTGATATATTACATGAAATAACTCAGCATTGAAAGTTCTAATGATAACTAATGGTAGCACATGGCACCATTAGGGCACATGCTACTAAACAAATAACATTATCATTTTTTACTCGTTATATTCATTCATGGCATGTTGTTACAAGTCGTTTGATATATAACATGCCAAATCTTACCATTGAAAGTTCTAACAATACTATGTTGCTCCATTAGGGACCATGCTATAAAACCAATTTCCACCATCATTTTCTCGTTACATTCACGCAGGGCACGTTGTTACGAGTTGTTTCATATATAACATGCTATGTCATAACATTCAAAGTTCCAATGGTACTATATGATATAGCAACATTATGGCATGTGCTACTGAACCATTATCATTATTTACTCGTTGTATTCACTCCTGGCACATTTTTCGAGTCGTTTCATATATTACATGCCATCTTACCATTCAAAGTTCCAATGGTACTATATGGTATCATATAGCAATATTAGGGCACGTGCTTCTAAACATATAACCATTATCAGTATTTACTCTTTATATTCATTCATGGCACGCTGTTACAATTGTTTGATATATTACATGCCATATTTAAGCATTGAAAGTTCCGATGGTACCATACTGTATCATATTTCACGATTAGGGCACGTGCTACTAAAAAAATAACCATTATCATTATTTACTCGTTATATTCACTCAAGGCACGTTGTTACGAGTTGTTTGATATATTATATGCCATATCTTAGCATTCAATGCTCCAAAGGTACTATATGGTATCATTTGGCACCATTAGGGCATGTGCTACAAAACCAATAAATATTATCATTATTTACTCGTTATATTCACTGATAGCACGTTGTTACGAGTCGTTTGATAAATTACATGCCATATCTAAGCATGAAAGTTCCTATGGTACCATATTGTATCATATTTCACCATTAGGGCTCGTGCTACTAAACAAGTAACTTTATCATTATTTACTCCTTATATTCACTCATTGCACGTCGTTACGAGTCTTTTAATATATTCTTGCAATATATCAGCAATAAAAGTTCTAATCATAACTAATGGTAACATATAGCACTATTAAGACACATGCTACAGAACCAATTACCATTATCATATTTTATTCGATATATTCACTCATGGCACGCTGTTACGAGTCGTTTGATATATTACATAACATATTTAAGCATTGAAAGATCCAACAGTACCATATTGTATCATATTTCACCATTAGGGCACGTGCTACTAAACAAATAACCATTATCATTATTTACTCGTGTTATTCATTCATTTCTTGTTGTTACGAGTCGTTTCATATATTACATGCCATATCTTAGCATTCAAAGTTCCAATGGTACCATATTGTATCATATTTAACCATTAGGGCAGGTGCTACTAAACCAATAACCATTATCATTACTTACTCTTTATATTCACTCATGGCACGTTGTTACGAGTCGTTTGACATACTACATGCCATATCTTAGCATTGAAAGTTCCAACAGTACCATATTGTATCATATATCACCTTTAGGGCACGTGCTACTAAACCAATAACCATTATCATTATTTACTCGTGTTATTCACTCATTTCATGTTGTTACGAGTCGTTTCATATATTACATGCCATATCTTAGCATTCAAAGTTCCAATGGTACTATATGGAATCATATAGCAACATTAGGGCACGTGCTACTAAACTTATAACCATTATCATTATTTACTCGTGATATTCACTTAGTTTACGTTGTTACGAGTCGTTTCAAGTAGTACATGCCATATCTTAGCATTTGATTTTCCAGTGGCAGAATATGGTATCATATGGCACCATTAAGGCATGTGGTACTAAAATAATACCATTATCATTATTTACTCGTTATATTCACTCAAGGCACGCTGTTACGAGTTGTTTGATATATTATATGCCATATCTTAGCATTCAAAGTTCCTATGGTACCATAATGTGTCATATTTTACCATTAGAGCATGTACTACAAAACCAATAACTATTATCATTCATTACACGGTATATTCACTGATAGCACGTTGTTACGAGACGTTTCATATAGTCTTATCTTAGCATTGAATATTCCAATGACACAATAAGGCACCATTAGGGCTCGTGCTACTAAACAAGTAACTTTATCATTATTTGCTCGTTATAATTACTCATTGCACTTCGTTACGAGTCTTTTAATATATTACTTGCAATATCTCAGCAATGAAAGTTCCAATCATAACTTATGGTAGCATATAGCACCACTAAGACACATGCTACTAAACCAATTACCATTATCATATTTTATTCGTTATATTCACTCATGGCACGTTATTACGAGTTGTTTGATATATTATATGTTATATCTTAGCATTGAAAGTTCCGATGGTATCATATGGTATCATATGGCACCATTAGGGCACGTGCTACTAAACAAAAACCATTATCATTATTTATTCGTTTTATTCACTCATTTCACGTTGTTACGATCGTTTCATGTATTACATGCCATATTTTAGCATACAAAGTTCCATTGGTAGTATGTGGTATCGTATAGCAACATTAGGGCACGTGCTACTAAACATATAACCACTATCATTATTTACTCGTGATATTCACTGATGGCACGTTGTAAATTTTGTTTGATATATTACATGCCATATTTAAGTATTGAAAGTTCCGATAGTACTATACAGTATCATATTTCACCATTAGGGCACGTGCTACTTTACCAATAACCATTATCATATTCATTCATTTCACGTTGTTGCGAGTCGTTTCAAGTAATAAATGCCATATCTTAGAATTGGATGTTCCAGTGGCAGAATATGGTATCATATGGCACCATTAGGGCACGTGCTACTAACCAATAACCATTATCATTATTTACTCGTGATATTCACTCATTTCACGTTCTTACGAGTTGTTTGATACATTATATGTCATATCTTAACATTGAAAGTTCCTATGGTATCATATGGCAGCAGTAGGGCTCGTGCTACTTAACAAGTTAATTTATCAATATTTACTCGTTATATTCCCTCATTGCACTTATTTACGAGCCGTTTAATATATCACATGCCATATAATTGCATTGAAATTTCCAGTGCTAACCAATGGTATATGGCACAATTAGGGCACGTGCTACTTAACCAATAACCATTATCATTATATAATCGTTATACTCAGTCATGGTACGTTGTTACCAGTTGTTTGATATATTATATGCCATATCTTAGCATTCAAAGTTCCTATGGTACCAATTTGTGTCATATTTCACCATTAGAGCATGTGCTACATAACCAATAACTATTATCATTGATTACACGTTATATTCACGGATAGCAAGTTGTTACGAGTCGTTTCATATAGTACATGCCTTATCTTAGCTTTGAATATTCCAATGACACAATAAGGCACCATTAGGGCTCGTGCTACTAAACAAGTAACTTTATCAATATTTACTCGTTATAATTACTCATTGCACGTCGTTACGAGTCTTTTAATATATTACTTGCAATATCTCAGCAATGAAAGTTCCAATCATAATTTATGGTAGCATATAGCACCACTGAGACATATGCTACTAAACCAATAACCATTATCATTATTTACTCGTTATATTCACTCATGGCATGTCGTTACGAGTCGTTTTATATATTACATGCCATATCTTAGCACTCAAAGTTCCAATGGTACCACATGGTATCATTTGGCATCATTGGGGCACGTACATGAAAAATAATTCCCACTAATATTATTTTCACGTTATATTCACGCATGGCACGTTATTACGAGTTGTTTGATATATTATACAGGGTGATTTACATCGAATGTAAAATATTTAAAGGGGGTATTATAGAGGTTAAGATAAACACAAAACGTCCTATGAACATGGGTTCAAATATGAACGATAACTGAGATATGAACAGAAATAAAAATGCCGCCACCAAGATCAACAAGTTAATAACTCAGGTTCTGTAAAGCCTAGATTAATGCAATTTGGGGGAATAACAAGGTTCATAAGACTGTGGATACCGTTAAAATTTGATTGAATTCCAACGAGAATTTTCCGAGTTACACAGTCAAAATTGTGACAAGTGCTAGTTAGTACTCACAAGTGAACACGTACGTATTATGATGTTGAATGAGTAACTTGGAAACTTCTTGTTAGAATTAGATCAAATTTTAAAGGTATATACAGTCTTATGTACTCTGTTATTCCTCCAAATTTCATTAATCTAGGCTTTACAAAATCTGAGTTATTATAACTTGTTGATCTTGGTGGCGGCATTTTTATTTCTGTTCATATCTCAGTTATCGTTCATATTTGAACCCATGTTCATAGGACGTTTTGTGTTTATCTTAACTTATATAATACCCCCTTTAAGTATTTTACATTCGATGTAAACCACCCTGTATGCTCTATCTTAGCATTGAAAGTTCCTATGGTATCATATGGCAGCAGTAGGGCTCGTGCTACTAAACAAGTAAATTTATCAATATTTACTCGTTATATTCCCTCATTGCACTTACTTACGAGCCGTTTAATATATCACATGCCATATAATTGCATTGAAATTTCCAGTGCTAACCAATGGTATATGGCACAATTAGGGCACGTGCTACTTAACCTATAACCAGTATCATTATTTAATCATTATATTCAGTCATGGTACGTTGTTACGAGTTGTTTGATATATTACATGCCATTTCTTAGCAATCAAAGTTCCAATGGTACCATATGGTATCTTTGACATCATTGGGGCACGTACAAGAAAAATAATTCCCACTATCATTATTTTCAGGTTATATTCACGCATGGCACGTTATTACGAGTTGTTTGATATATTATATTCCATATCTTAGCATTGTAAGTTCCTATGGTATCATATGGCACCTTTAGGGCACGTACTACGAAACCAATAACCATTATCATTATTTATTCGTTATATTCACTTATTGCACCTTGTTACAAGTCGTTTGATATATTACTTGCCACGTCTTAGCATTGTAAGTTCCAATGATACTATATGGTATTATATGACAACATCAGGGTACGTGCTACTTAACCACTAACTATTATCATTATTTACTCGTTATATTCAGTCATGGCAAGTTGTTACGAGTTGTTTGATATAGTACATGCCTTATCTTAGTATTGAATGTTTCAATGGCACAATATGGTATCATACGGCACCATTAGGGCTCGTGCTACTAAACAATAACTTTATCATTATTTACTCGTTATATTCACTTATTGCACGTCGTTACGAGTCTTTTGATATATTACATGCAATATCTCAGCAATGAAAGTTGCAATCATAACTAATGGTAGCATATAGCAACATTAGGACACATGCTACTAAACCAATTACCATTATCATATTTTATTCGTTACATTCACTCATGGCATGTTGTTACGAGTCGTTTTATATATTACATGGCATATCTTAGCATTGATAGTTCTAAAAATACTACATTGTACCATTAGGGCACGTGCTATAAAACCAAATTCTACTATCATTTTTTTCGCGTTATATTCACGCATGACACGTTATTACGATTGTTTGATATGTTACATGCCATATCATACCATTGAAAGTTCCATTTGTACTATATCTTATCATTTGGCACCACTATCATTATCATATGGCAACATTAGGGGAAGTGCTACTAACCAATAACCATTATCATTATTTACTGGTGATATTCACTCATTTCACGTTGTTAAACGTTGTTTGATATATTATATGCCATATCTTAGCATTGAAAGTTCCTATGGTATCATATGGCATTAGTAGTGCACGTGCTATATACCTATAACCATTATCATTATTTACTCGTTATATTCACTCATGGAATGTTTTTACGACTCGTTTGATATATTATATGCCATACCTTAACATATTATGACAGGGCACCATTAGGGCACGTGCTACTATACTAAATAATATTATCATATTTTATTCGTTATATTCACTCATGGCACGTTGTTTCGAGACGTTTGATATATTACATGCAATATCTCAGCATTGAAAGTTCCAATGATAACTAATTGTATCATTTGGCACCATTAGGGCACGTGCTACTAAACCAATAACCATTATTATTTAATCGTTAAATTCTCTCATGACACGTTGTTACGAATCGTTTCATTTAATACATGCTGTATCTTAGCAATGATTGTTCTAAAAATAATATATTGTACCATTAGGGCATGTGCTATAAAACCATTTCTTACTATCATTATTTTCGCGTTATATTCACGCATGACACGTTATCATGATTGTTTGATATATTACACGCCATATCATACCAATGAAAGTTCCATTTGTACTATATGGTATCATTTGGCACAATTAGGGTACGTTGTACTAAACCAATAACCACTATCATTATTTACTCGTTATATTCACTCCTGACACGTGGTTACGAGTAGTTTGATATATTACATGCAATATCTCAGCATTGAAAGTTCCAATGATAAGTATTAGTATCATTTGGCACCATTAAGGCACGTGCTACTAAACCAATAACCATTATCATTATTAAGTACCGAAAGGTGCTTTATGCTATCAGTGTGGGGAAACGTGTCTGTCCGTCTGTCTGTCTGTCCGTCTGTCTGTCTGTCTGTCTGTAACTCAAACTCCTCCGAGGTTATGAAAGATTTTCAAAATCTGTTTTCGTCAGTCGATGAATATGGTTCATGGTACGAACCAGTTACAAATATTATCTAAATCGGTTCATTGGCACGTGCACAAATGGTACCTCTATTTTCCCGCCTAGCAATTTTCAATGCGAAGAAATATTGAGTAATATATCAAACAAATCGTAATGACGAGATAGATGCGGTTATTCATTACCATTTTCGTCAGTCGATGAATATGGTACATGCCATGAAAAAATCATAGATTTTATCTAAATCGGTTCATTAGCACGTCCACAAATGGTACTATCACGACCCCACCTAGCAATTTTCAATGGACAGATATATTAAGTAATATGTCAAACAAATCTTAATGACGAGATACAAGCGAATATAAATTACTATTTCGGCCAATAAATATGGTTCAGGAAATGAACCATTTTGAAAATTGTTGCAATCGAAACATTGGCACGTGCACTAATGGTACCTTTATGACACCTTCAAAAATTTTCAATGATAAGATATGGCATGTAATTTATCAAACAAATTGTGATTATGTATCATAAATGAATATCACGTAAAAGTAATGATAGTCCTAATTGGTTTCAAGGAACCTGGTTTAGTGGAACCATTCTGGTTTAGTGGAACCATTATGGTTCATTGGAACTTTCAATATCAAAATATGGCATGTAATATATCAAACGATTTGGAATAAGGTGCCATGAATGATTATAACGTAAAATTCATGATAATCCAAATTGGTTTCAAGGAACCTGGTTTAGTGGAACCATGATGGTTCAATGGAACTTTCAATGTTAAAATATTGCATGTAATATATCAAACGACTTGGAATGAGGGGTCATGAATGAATA
>JAHWFO010024837.1:0-12628 GCA_023313115.1 Rhysida immarginata | reverse complement strand
CTTAGCTCTCATGGGTCGCAACAGCGCCCTCAGCATTGACAACAAGCTACTTCTGTACAAATCGATTATCCGGACCATACGCCTCTATTGCATGCCTGCGTGGGCGACTATCTGTAAAACCAGATGGAGTGAACTACAGTCATTCCAGAATGTTACCCTGAGGACCATTGCCCAGCTGGACAGAAGGACGGTGAAAAACCAATCCATCCACTTGGGTTTAAACATGGCCCATATCGGAAAGTTTATACAGGATCTCCTTTTCATTATGATACAGAAAATGAAGACTCACGACAATAAGCTTGTGAAAGGGATACTGAAGAACTCAATGAATATGAACTGGCATACGAAGTATCGTAAACCGAGGCACGTTCTTGACATCAATTTTGAAGATATTAGCAACGTCTCTTTCCCAGACTACTGGAAGATGTGATAATCTTATTTCTCCTTGTATTTTTTTTTTATTTTTTATTTATTTTTTTTTTTATTTCGTTTGTTTTTTGTTTCTGACAATCGTCAATCTTATTTTCTTTTTTGTATAATATGGAAGACCGCTTGGGTTGGTGAGGCTTCTTGACTACCTCAGTGTATTTCATTTGGAGTTTATTCTGGTTGGATGAGCTTTGTGAAAGCGCTGCTTTCGTCCCATCCTAACAAATGTACACCTCACAAATAGGAAATAGTAAGAGGGCGGCGAAAAAAATGCAATAGGATAACACATATGAAATTAAAATTATAAAAAAGGTTAGGAATAATAGGGTGCCTAGCAAAAAGATTTCGTAAAATTCCCTACATTTCCCTTGATTTTTCCTGATCATCAGCAGACAAGAAAAGGCTATCATGAAAAAATATTATTGACATTGTTCAAACTTTTCGATTTTATGATTCCCTGACTGATCCCGGTTACAAAAAAAAAAAATTCCCTGACCGTTCCCGGTTACAAAAAAATCCTCTGACCATTCCCGGTCGCTAGTCACCCTGTAAAGTAGTACCACATATAAGAGTGATCGGGTCCAAGGTCACTGAAATAAAGGAGTACAAGAAGCCTATGAAAAAAGTGTGCAGGGACGAACACAAAATGAACATAGAGGTAAAAAAATATGAAAGAACATTAAAAAGAGGAAATAAAAGATAAAGAAAAAAGGGAAAAAGAAAAGGAAAATGACCCAGACAGCTTGCGACAAATTAAGGAATAACTGAAGTTGGAGAGGGATATGGGAAAGGTAATGAGGGAATGGTGCCTTTGCTAAGGTTAATGCCATTAGGGGTGAGGGAATTGAATTTCCAAATAAGAAAAGACTCGAATTGCTTTCTCTCTTTTTTGTTATGGAAGTTACTACGAAGAATATAAAGGCTGATGGCCTGTAAAGAGTGACCCGGGGAATTAAAGTCTTTAGCGACAGGGGTGTCAGCATTGCTAAGGATGTCGAATTTATGTCCGGCAAATCTGGCACGTATGGTATTGCCTGTCTCACCAAGATACTGTTTCTGTCATATTTTGCAATGTAACAGGTAAATTAGGTTGTGAGAAGTGCAGGTCAGGTTCTGGTTAATTTTGAAAGTAAAGGAGGAAGCACTGCTGGAAATGGAGGTAGCAGGGTTAAGAAAATGGCAAACGCCACAACGCTTTTCATTGCAAGGAGAACATCCCCTAGTGGAAGTGCGTGGTTTAGTAATAGCAGCATGGACCAGAATATCTTTAAAATTAGATGTCCGTTTAAAAGATACTTTAGTTGGTTCTGGTAGAATGGAATGGAGAAGAGGAGAGTTGTCAATTATGGGCGCGTTCGACATGTGCACACTAAACGCACCTAATGACATCACTCAGTGCGAGCGGTGAAAAAAATGTAGTGCATTTTGTGTGTGTCATGAAAAACAGGAAAGAGCACGAAAGTGGGATGTTCACCTCACCCGTGCTACCATGAATAGTATGCCTACTGCTGAAAATAAAACTCATCATAACATCTGCATTCATATAACACGCCGAAATCGATCATTACACAGGTAGATTTCAATGTCAGTTTAAACGATATGCAGAATTCAATTATTTTTATACCTATTGGCTCTTTACGGTAACTAAAATTCCGAACTATCTATCGCTACATTTCAAGCTCTAGGGCAGCGCCATCTTGCAACGCACTAAACGACTCTACTCCTAACCTAGGGTCATTTAGTGCGTGCACGAAACGCCCGGTAGTGCGCGCACTGGCGATGACGAACACGACCGGGTTCCATGACGAACACGACCGGGTTCCATGACGAACACGTTAGTGCGTTTAGTGGACGCACAAAGACGTTTAGTGCGCGATGTCGAACGCGCCCTTTATGTTGATGTTTCCTTAGGATATTTTTAATACTATTGAGGGTTGGATGATAAGGAAGAACTAACTTAAGTATTGCCATGGCTGGAGAAGGTTTAGGATTGTTGTTAGAACAGGAATTGCGATGTTTATAGATAGAAGCGCGTATAACAGATTTGGGGTAGCCTCTTGCTATAAGGGAGTGGGTAAGGGCGTTAGCATGGAAGTTCTTGTCAGACTGATTAGTGCATATTCTATGGATGCGAGTTAACTGACCTAAAGGAATGTTATCCTTGCAATGGCGTGGATGGCAGCTATCATAGTGTAAGTACTGGTGCCTGTCAGTGGGCTTCTTATAGAGATTAGTAGACAATTTGTTCTTAGTGATAGAGATAGAGACATCCAAAAAAGACACAGTTGTGATAGAATAATTGTGAGAAAACTTGATAGACGGGTGGATGGAGTTAGAATGGGTTATAAAAGCTAGGAGAGAATCTTCATTATGTGGCCAGATCAGGAAAACGTCGTCAATAAACCGCAGCCAGACCAACGGCTTCAAGGGAGACGTGGAAAGCAGTTTGGTTTCCACCTCCCCCATAAAAATGTTGGCGTAGTTGGGAGCCATTTTGGAGCCCATAGCAGTGCCACTGGACTGGATATAATATTCATTGTTAAAAGTGAAGAAATTGGAGGTTAGGATGGAGTGAAGGAGAAGGCAGATGGTGTCAGTAGAAGGAACTTGGAAAGGTTTGTTAGCTTCGAGACTGTTGCGAACAGCTTCAATCCCATCATCATGAGGAATATTAGTGTAGAGAGAAGAGACATCAAGTGTGCAGAGGAAGACGTTCTTAAAATCGTAATTAGAGTCGTTAAGGCGCTGGATAGAAAATCATTAGTGTCTTTGATATAGGAAGGAAGACTGGGTGGGATGTGGCGTATGTGGTGGTCGACATAAGCAGAAAGTGGCTCACAGAGGGTGTTGTTACAAGAGATGATTGGACGGCCGGGATTACCAGGTTTATGAATCTTGGGAAGAAGGTAGAAACGACCAGGGGAACTGAATTTAGGAAGGAGGAAGAGGCGGGTTTTTTATCGATTTGGGAGGAGGATTCAAGCCGAAAGAGGATATTTTTAAGTTCGGTGTTGAACGTGTCAGGAGGGTCGGAGGTTAGTTTCTTGTAGAACGTGATATCAGAGAGTTGTCTATTAGCTTCGTTAATGTAGTCAAAAGTGTTCATAACAACAATAGCGCCCCCTTTGTCTGCGGGCTTAATTGTTATATCAGGGTTATTACTAAGGCGTTTGATACAAAGTAATTCGTTATTGGTGAGGTTAGGAAGAGGTGTTTTAATATTTTTAGTAATGGAGAGGATGTCATTTTGTACGGACTTGATGTAAACCTCAAGTTCAGGATTGATATCATGAGGAGGGGTCCAGTTACTGGGAATATGGAACGTTGAGCTGGTAGCAGGAGTAGTATTAGAAGGATTCATGCAGAAGTATAGACGGGATCTGAGGGCACGGCTGAAGTTATCGACAGAGGAAATGATATCAAAAGTGCCAATGGTATTAGGAGTAGGACAGAAAGAAAGGCCTTTAGAAAGGGTTCTGATTTCGAGAGATGAAAGTTTAGTGGTCGAAAGATTAATAACCGCGGTTGTGCCAAGAGTGGAAGAGCTAGAGCTGGTGGAGGGAGGTGGATCGTTTTTAGACAGGGAGTTCAGACAAAGGATTAGAGAGAAAATCGGTTTTATTAGGGAAGGAAATACGGTCTCTCTGAAATGTATTACATTTTTTGGAATAAAGAAAATCAAGTTTTTTGCAAATGAAAGTATGAAGAGCGTCAATATCTAGGGGATTAAGAGAGGGGAGAGAGTCATGTTGGGTGATGGCCTGAAAGAGGCTTATGCAGATGCTCGAGCAATGGTTACTGAGGATAGGAAGGATGTTACGAGTAGATACAGTGGAATGAACTTGCGACAGAGTGGCAGAGGGTAAGGGGCCTAATTGGATGCTGGGGGCAGAGACCAAACCTTTGAGGATTGTGCCGAGAGTAAAGTAATGGGAAAAGGTGATTTTGTGAGCATGGTAGGTACAGAATTTGTCGCAAAGCTTACGGAGCTGAAAAAAAGCAGGAGGGCGGGTGGCTGTTAGTCATATGTTTTGGGTTGATCGTAGTTCTTCTAATTAATCTCATTTGTTCTCTTCTTGTTTTCAGCCAATACCGTATTACTATTCCCTATGCAAACTATATATAAACCCGTCCGTTAGTACAACTTTCATAACTTCAGGATAATTCTCTAATATTCTATTTGCTTTTAGAGAATTATCCTTTTTGCTTTGATAAAGGCTAGTCTCTATCCGAAACGTCAGCTTTTTATTTTGATTTTTGATTAATTATTTTTGTTTATTTTATCTTATTTTTTATTCATTTTGTATTTTTATTAATAACTATTAATTAGTGATATTTACAAATATCCAAAGATTTTTTATAGATGATTACTGTTAGCAATAATAAATAGATATTAATTTAATAAAATTTAAGTAGAAAAATTATAATTAGATGCAATTTTGAAGTTATTTTCATATTAGCTTTTGGCGACGAGAAATTCATATAAAAAGTCAAGTACCGTACTGTATAATGAACTGTACATTGTATATACTGTATATTTTATGTATTGTGATGTATATTATATGCTAGTTTCGTTTGAAGTTCATCAGCCTGAAGTTCGTTTGGCCCCCCCCCCCCCCCGTCGTTGCAGCCCTAATATTATACTCTTGTATAATATGGTCCCACCATTGATATATTGATTCTTCTCTATATCTATGGGTCCCACAAATTTAAGTGCTTTTTTTAGGCTAAAATTTTTCGTTTTGTAGTAGAATAAATATGGTATGTGTGTATATTTATAAGTTAATGGTTGGCCCTGCTCAGATCTTTGTGAAAGGGGTTCGCAAGTCGAAAAGGTTTGGGAACCACTGGAATAAAGTATAATTTTTTATAATGTAATTCTGAGGTGAGCAGTTATTATACACAAGCCTGAACCTACAAAGAAGGGATGGAGGTGTTGTTTTTGAGTAGTTATAACTTTTGTGATGGGGCTTCATTAACTTAGATTAAATAATATTGTGGCACAACTTAAGAAGGGTAACAATAAGGCTAGTTAATGATTAGTTAATATTTATAAAGTCTGGTTTATAGAGGGTAGGGATTAGTTCCCAGTTAATGACAGGAGCTCTCTTCTAGCTAATTGATTGTATGAGAGTAGCATACAGGTAGGTCTTTTGCAGATATAAGACTAATAGAAAGGGAGTAGCCATCATCCTCGATTCTCTTTGTGAAAACTGCCACAACATTTTACATCATAAAGTCACGTGGACACCGCAAATAAAAGACTGAAAAAGATAAAAGGACTCGCACACAAAAAAGATTTCATTAAGATCAAATAAAACTTATTTGACTCAATGTGATAGTGGTTCGTTTTACCTTTATTACTTGGAAATGTGGCAGGTCTGATATTGAATAAATTAATTAGCTAAAAACATGCAGAAACGTATTACTTTCTTCTGACGAATATCAAAGACTTGTAAGTCAAGTCTCTGCGTCCAGTTCTACTCCTCCCGCACGTCCTTGTAGTGAAGGCGATGGGATAAACATGCCACGTGAGAAGCGATTGGATAAACAAATGAACGAGATTTTAAAAAACTCGGAATTTGAACATTATTGAGAGATGTGAAGATGGTGAGCTCAAACAATGGACTCCATTCCCACAGGAAACTCACCCGCAATTAATACAATCGCCATTACCACCACCTCCTGATCGCCTCACTGAGTGGTCAGTTTATTAGGAACACCCACCTAACATTTTGTTGCGCCATGCCTAGCAGCTATAACAGCACAAATTTGCCATAGCATGGATTCAATTAACTGCTGCAAGCATTGTTCCGTGATGTTTGTCCATGTAGATGCAACAGCTACTCCCAGTTGATGCTTATTGGATGGTGCTGGATCCATGCCTCGAATAACCAGCTCATCCCAATGACGTTCGATTGGGTTCAAATCTGGAGACTGTGGTGGCCAGAGGAGTAAGTTGAATTCATTATTGTGCTCCTGGAACCATTACCTGATGATACGAGCCTTGTGACACGAGCATTGTCCTGCTTGAAGTATCCTTCCGATAGGAGGAAACAGTAGCCATGAAGGCGTTGTTCTACAGGTTTCAGTGGTCCAAGAGTATGCCAAGAAAACATTCCTCAGACTATTACGGAGCCTCCACCAGCCTGAACAGTGGAAACCAGACAGGAGGAATCCACCGCTTCGTGCTGTTGTCTCCAAATTTTGCATCGGCCATCTGCATGGTGCAATAGGAAACAGGATTCATCTGACCAGCAGACGTTCTTCCCATCATCGACGGTCCAGTGTTGGTGATCACGGCTAAATTGGTAATGTTATTTGTGGTTTGGATAGAGATCAAAGGTACCCGGACTGGCCGTCGGCTGTTGTAGTCCATCTTTGCCAATGTACGGCGTGTAGTGCGTTCAGGGATGTTATTCTGCGATCAAGTGTTGTAATCCATGGTTATGTGACAAGTCATGCTGTTCCTATTCGCACGAACAAGCATTCCCATCCTACGCTCACTCCTTGTATCGAAGAATTGTTTGTGACCACAGGCTTGTCTCTGGCGGGTTGTTATTTGGTTGTTTAACCAGTCCTGGTAAACCCTTGAAATGGTTGTTCGGGAAATGCCTAGAAGACGTATGGTTTCCAAAATACTCAGTCCGTCTCGCTGGGCACCAACTATCATCTTTCACTCGAAGTCACTCAGATCCTGTTTTCCCCATGGTGACGGTCAAACCAGTTGCAGTTGACATGGGTGTTTGCTTTATATTGATACAGACTGTCATGGACAAACTGATACATAATAATTGCTATGCCAACGAATTTGCATACTCATGGGTGTTCCTAATAAAATGGCCGCTCAGTGTAATTAGGCAGGAACTCATCTAAACACCTGAATTTCATTGTTTGCCCTCAAGTGTAAAAGGAAGCCATGAACATGTTGTTGGTGATGATAAACCATTAAGTGTCCTCGTTGCCTAAAGTGCACAACAGAACCGCTTAATTCAAATATTTGCAGAAATTTCCTGAAATTATCCGTTGGAATCAGTGAGAACTGTCGCCATTAAAAGCAATTCTGTACAGGGTTCATAAATAACCAGCCTGATCATAAATTCCATTAATCAGAAGAGTTCTCCCATTGGGCAGAAACGTTTTGTAAAAGTGCTTCTAGAACCGGAATTTCCTAAAGAATTGATCGTTAACCCACTGTTTCAATCTGAACTTCAAGAGGGGAGGGAATTTGCGACGCTCTAATTAAACAAAGAGGCACCACAACATCAGGCATCAGATAGGTAGCTTACAAATAACTTTATTACTTTTCTTTAATAATGAAAAATCAATTTATAATAAAATCATTAAAATTTAATTGCTGTAAATTCTGAAAAGACATGTATTTTAAATGAAAAATAAACTGTGTCTATGTAATTTATTATTTATTTATAACTTTATATATTCCTTTATTGCTTTATTTATTTATTAACAATTTTATTTATTTACGTTAAAAACAAGCAAATGAACAAACAAACGCTTATTCTGTATTCTTAAAATTTTTATTCATGTATAGGGGATGGACATTATAATAAGAACACCTTTCAATTTATACGTTTTGTCGAATATCTAGAAAAATACTTGAGGAATTATCCTGAAACTTCAGGGGTGTAAAGAGCACGTTGCACATCATATATTTCAGCAAAGGTTTTGTCCCAAAGGCAAATAGAGGACCAGCAACAAATTGAACAAAAATTAATGTTTTGAATCACCCTGTAAAAAATAATGTTTGAAATGCATTGTATCTGTAGCATATGATTTGGAGCCATTTTTACTTATCTGTGTTCATTATGAGAATAGCACGTATATTCATGGAGATATAAAGGTTTCTTTAAAAAAATAAAATAATTTTGTAAGGTTTTTTTGTTTATACCATGCAGGGTTTTCAACCCAATGCAGTCCATTTTCAGGTAACTTGACAAAATACAGTAGAGACAACATCCTGCAATCAGAATATTAAAATATTAAATAATTGATGAAATATGAGCATTTTTACTAAATAATGTTTAACTGCACATGCACAAGTGTGACCAAATGTTTTTTGCATCATTTATTAGCCAAATGTATAGAGATACTTTTTTAAAAATCTTAAGCAAATATCGTGAAAATTCAGAAAGATATCGCCAATAGAATGAGTTGAATTTCAGTTGCTCTCAAAAATAAACAAAACAATAAAAAGCTTTCTCCAAATTTCTATTTTTTAAAGAAATCTTTACCACTCCATGATTATACATGCTATTTTCATACAAATGAACACAGACAAGTAAAAGAAACCTCCATCAGATTTTTTTTTTTGGGGGGGGGGGGGAAACAACTTGACCACCCACCTTACAGTCCGGACCTCGCGTCCAGTGGCTATCACCTGTTCCGGGATCTAAAGGAATTCATCTGCGGGCTGCATTTCAGCGACGATGAAAAAAGTGAAAAATGCGTTTCTTCACCAGTGACAGCTTTTATGAAGTGATCATGCGGAAGTACATTGAGCGCTATGACAATTGCTTAAATAAACTTGGAAACTATGTGAAAAAATAGTTTAAGGTACATAGAATCTGGTAAAGAAAAAAAATTTGAAAATATATATAGTAGTTTTATTTTTATTACAAAACGGTTCTTACTTTAAAAAAGACCCCCATGAACTGGCTGTGAGACATTAAAAAAATGAATCTAAATCGAGGAATTTTTAGAAATTCTAAATTATATACAAAAATTAAAATTACATTACAAATTTCATAGATATAAGTATTTAGATAATAAAATAAAATAAGAACTGAGATATTTCAGTCTATAAGCGTAATTTGTAGCAACAGAATAAATAAACTCACGTTCTTTCAAAAGACACGCTGTTTTATAATAACAATAGAATATTATAATAAAACAAATTAAAAATTAACATAAAAAATAAATAATATCAGAATTTTCAAACTGTAAATATTAAAAAACTATCTTCTATGAAAATTTAAAATAAACACAAATTTTGTTTATTATGACAGAATTCGTTCATGAAAATAATGAAAGGCATAATTTTAGGAATTCTTATGTTCATTAAAAGGCTTTTTATTTTCTATGCAAATAAATTTTCTGTATCTTTTCTATGTTGGTTCTGTTTTTTGAATTATTTTTTAATCACAGTTAAAAAAATAAATAAATAAATAAAATAAAAATATTAATTGAAAATAATTACACCATTACTAACATTGGTCCACGGGACCATTACGAATATTTCACTAACGCATTTACATAAAAAATTTTGCTTATACATATATCATAGAACTGTCTGAAAAGTGAAGTTACACAAGAAGTCAACCATTTATTTGCATGCGTGTGAGCTATAGTGCCAAAATTTTTATGGGTTGGTCCCTGAGACGATATGTTAATACTGAAGGCAGTGCTGCCATCAGGAGATGTCGATTTTTCCCGCAAGTAGGCGTCCCAATTTATCGCCATTTTCCGCCACTATCATAAACTTCGATATCAAAACATCGATGCACGGATATCGATAATATCGATATTAGATATCTATTAAAGCCATTTAGAGAAAAAATAAAAGGCTTTTTCTCAAACTACACATCTATCTTATTCAACTACAAAGCATCTCTATCATACTCCACCCAGAGCCGCTTTTAGGCAATATGTCACCTGAGACAAAAGTAACTAAATAGCACCCTCTTCCATCCCCAGAATTGAAAATAGTTCTGAAATACAACAATACTAGAGCTGTAACCTGAGGTGAGTGCCTCACTTGCCACACCCTAGATCTGAGCCCTGCTCCACCCGGCTTTTCTTGAGTGAGGGAAAAGTAATTTCTCATTGAAAAAATTAAAAGTACTTGAATATTTTTATATTTTACACTTATTATATTTTTTCTTTACAAAAATTTGGGGGATCTCACAATTTTCCACCATTTCCCACATTTCGCACTTTCCTGCAAGACATCCCGCAGATGCAAAATTTCTTGCAAATTGGGAAATTTCCCACAAAATGGCAGCGCTGACTATAGGGTTAAGCCAACTTCCCATTGGCCTTTGAATTGTAGTGTACGTGGCAAACGGGTGAAAATATGGGCGATCACGTTGACATGTTTGCCAACACCCTTCAGTGTGTTGGATGGTAGTGTTGCATAGAAATCGAGCTCTTCATACATGTTGTAAAATCAAACGCTGAACTTATGAGTGAAACATTCTATCATAGGTTAAATCTCAGTTTCGCGAGCCCAACTGTTCATATTGTCGGAGTAATTCCGCCATTTAATGAGTGCCTTGCACACACTCCTTCTCCTTCTTAACACCTTCTCGATGGCAAACACTTCTATATTTTTCACACGTTGGAGTTATTGTTCATAAAACACACCTGCTATTTTGTCCACATAATAATCTTTAATTTTATACACACCAGGTTTCGCATAATGATTTTTAACACTCGAACAGTTCCTCCGTCCAGTCCACCAAACACCCCATCTCGAAAATATTTTTTTACTCTTGAAAAATGCACAACATCACCTATTTTTAATCTCGGAATTGTTTGGGATGCTGAATTGTAATAACTACGTTGTTTCAACAACAAGATCGTTGCATTGCAGTAGTTAACAGTGGCTGGATCAATTCCTAAAGATCTGTGAACAAGATTGTTGTAGCTTTTGAAAAGAGCAGATAAGACACCAAGGTATTGACACTTGTTAAAATAAGTGAAAAATTTAAACATCCTCTCTTTCAAAGTGGGGTTGAAATGCTCCACCATTGTTGCTTGCAAATCCGACTCTGTTATAAAGAAGAGAATATTGAGCTGTTTAAAATAATTGTGAACATATTTATTTAAAACTCTTTCCCTTTATCACTGTTCACTTTAAGATGAGCTCGCCCATCTGTAAAGAATTTTTGAAAGGCTTTCTGAAGCTTAAGCCCCCTCTATGTTTTTGAAGGCACAACTCAGGCGAAACAGGAGAACATATCAATGCAGGTTAGAAGAAATTTTATAGCCATCGTTGTGCTTTGACAAGCTGCTCAGGTCAACCAAGTCCACTTAATATTGTTCAAATGGAGAAAAAAACGCGCATACGATTGCGTGTATAAGAATGTCGAACAGTTTTATGCAGTGTATAAGCAAGCCCACCATATCATTCGCTGTTTTTCTTTTTTCAGAATTTGTTTGTTTAGCTAAACCTCAAATATACCAAATCCTGCTGGATTTTTGGGTTGAAAAAAGGCTTGTTCTATGCTAGCAAATGAATAAAACCACTGGTAGTGGTCATATGTATTTAAAAGGCTCAAACACTCTTGTCACAATAGCCCCTCCTCACTAAGCCTTGTTGAGAAAGCACCTTAATCAGAGTGAAAAGAATGCATGAAAAACAACATCAACAAAAAACAGAGCCCAAAGAGATGTGCACCACCCTCCACACAGATCTTCAAACAAAAACTTAACAGGACTTGGTGCCCCATAAGAAAATATAGTATTTCAATAGTAAAATTATTCACAAAGGAAAGGGATCCATTGTTCTAGTATCATTGTGATATAAAGATAAATAATGGAGGTCCAAGGAATGATATGGATACTATTCTTCATTGCCGACGTATTAGAGTTTACACCATTTTCAAGGCTAGGCTAGATAGTAACAGGTGCAAGATAGCTGGCAATCTAAATTTATAGCAAACAGGAGTGGTTGTCCACCAATCAGGACAAAAGCTATCATATTTGTTATTCATTTGTCTCTCTGATTGGTGGACTTACAAAGGTTTAGCAGGGATAACAGAAGCGGCGCCTACAAGAGAGTTCATTTCAGGTTTACAGGATCTGGAATATCGACCAAGAAATCGATATTAGCGTCTCTGTCGAATGACGTTTGGTTATTTAACATATTTTCATGGTTTTTGTCTTCGCTGTTTTCTTACCTCCATTTCTTCATGTATTGCAATTCTTTCTTCTTCTTTTCCTTTCCATATTATTTCTATGCATTCCTCTGTCCCTAGCATTCTGTGTTTCTTTGCGAAAGGTGTTCGGAGTACACTGACTACCCGTCCTTGTTGATCCAGGATCTTCTATGTTCCTTGTATCTGATAATGAAAGAGCGTTTCGTTGATCCGATATAAAATGCCTCACAATCGACAATCGACAATCGAACAGTGAAGTGTACATTTGTTAGGATGGGACGAAAGCAGCGCTTTCACAA
>JAHWFO010024833.1:254450-266225 GCA_023313115.1 Rhysida immarginata | reverse complement strand
TATATATATATATATATATATATATATATATATATATATATTATATTTACTGTATATAATCTTTTTATTGTAAAATAAATGTGTGTTTTTATGATTGAAACCCTCGTTCCAATTGTTTCTCCAGACATAATTTTCACAACAATAAAAACCCCGGTGCACTTTCACGACCGGGTTGGACCAAAATGAACCTCGGCTACCCGTTTATTATCACAAACGGAAGGGCGGGCCAGTCCTTAACTAAAATTTGGTATTTTGAAAAATGGAGTTTAATGGTGCAGATGACTGCATTAGTTAGAAACTGGGACCCGTACATATGGCGCAGTCGACAGGATTGGGTTAAAATATTAGTGTTTAGAATATAGTGCCATCCTGTATATTGACGTAGTGTCAACAGGATTATTTGTCATTATTGAAAGATTATTATCATTGTTAAATATTGATATTTTGAAAATTGT
The DNA here is from genome assembly GCA_023313115.1 of Rhysida immarginata. Lineage (NCBI taxonomy): Eukaryota > Metazoa > Arthropoda > Chilopoda > Scolopendromorpha > Scolopendridae > Rhysida > Rhysida immarginata. The sequence continues at coordinate 265,770 of JAHWFO010024833.1, read as the reverse complement.
TTGGAGAAACGGTGGGAAAGAGAGTACGTGAAAAAAGAAATGATCATTATAATTTTGCTTTGGGTGAAACATTTAATTGCGACATTTATGGTATTTATAAAAGTCTGTTGGATCTTGCTTGCTTAGAAGTTAAGATTAGTAATATTAAGTTTTAATATAAGTGTTGGGGATTTCATTTATCATATTTATGGCAAATCGAGGCAAAAAAGGGAATGTAAAGAGAGAAGGTGATATGGGAGGAGCGGTGTTGCTCCCCTCTTGAAATGCAACTAGGTGGCGTGGATTTCCTATCTCGGCGTGAAGAAACCTAAGAAAAAAAATATTAAAAAACTTTTAGTCTTCTTAGTAGTAGAAAGATTATTTGACAAATTAAGAAATGGAGGTTAAAATAAATCAAGAATATTTGCCCCTATACCAAGAAATACCAATATTTGATAGAACGGGAGATATAGAGGAATTTTTAAAAACAGTAGAGGAAGTGGCAGAAGCAGGTAAATGGAAGGACCATACAATTATTAATTTTGTTAAGCTGAGATTGAAAGGAGATGCTCAGTTCTATGTGAGAGAGAGTGGAGTGTTAGACGAAGTGGAGGAGTTTGAGGAATTTTCGGAAATTTTGAGAGCAAGATTTTCGAAGGAGGAATATGAGCTTGTAGAACGGGAATTTAATGAGTGTGTACAAAGATCGGATGAACCCATACAACAGTACACTACTCAAATAGCATTTTTAGGAAGAAAGTTGATTCCCCCTGTTGGATTGGAAGAAGAAGGTCCATATGGAGATGTAAAAAAGGAGGTGAGAAGAAAAATGATGAATGAAAAAATCAAGTATAGATTTTTGGCAGGCCTATTGCCTGAGGTGAGAGAAGGAATGATATATATACAACCGGAAACATGGGAAGAAGCGGTTGCATCAGCAGAAAAAGTGGAGAGAGTGAATCGCAGACTTGGTGTTCAGGCTATGATAGGATTAATAGAAGGAAAGTTGGATTTGGAGGAAGAAATATTAAACAAAGTAGAATATAAATATGGGAAAAGGATAGAAGAAGCAGTGAGAAAGGCATGGAAGAAGCAATGTAAACCTAGGAAGGAGAAAGGTATACAGGTAAAACCTAGGTGTTATTTTTGCCAAAAATTAGGGCATATGTCAAAACAATGCTGGTACAACAAGAATAGAAACAATCAATATAGAAAAAATAAGCAGAAAGAAAAGAATAAAAGAAAATCTAAAATGATAAAAGGGAAAAGTGAGTCCATAAATTTTAACAGAAAACGAGGTAGGACCCTCCTCGACTCAGTGAGGTCGAGACGGGATGTAACAGAGAACATAGGAGAAAAAACTAAAAAACGTTTATCGGAGAACGTCAGTTGTATTATGGTAGAGGCATTAATAGGAACTTTTAAAACAAAAATGCTTGTTGATACGGGAAGTAAAGTTACATTATTGTCAGAAACAATGATTGACAAATTAAAGAAAAAGGGACATATAATTAAAGCTATTGAAAAACCTAAATTAGAACTCATGGGAATCATGGGATGTGGATTTTCTACTAAATGAGCATATGAAGTAGTTATGAAGCTAGGTGATCGAGATTATATGATTGAATGTTATGCTTGGGAAAAACAATGGCCACTTAAATGTGAAGGAATTTTGGGTCAAGATACGTTTGTGTCTAGAAAACTTGCTATTGATTTTGAAGAGCAAGCCATTAGAGATGGTGACAATAAAATATATTTTGTAGATGATGAAGGGGATTTGGGCAATAATTTTTTAACCTGTAGGAAAGAGGTTGAGAGAGATTATATGGAGATGGTGCCACTGCACTTGAAGAAGAGAGTTATTATTCCTCCATTATCTGAAATTGTGAGCGAAGGAGTAGTAAAAGGAAAAGGATTAAATAGGAGACAGGGCGTAATTGAAGCCTATGATTTAAGAATACCCGGATTAAAGACTGCCAATGTATTGGTAGAGGTGACAGATAAACATACTGTACCTATTCGAATAATAAATTGCTCCCAAGAAGAATTAACTCTAGATAAAGGGAAGAGAGCAGGAAGTTTACAGGAAGCAGAACAACCCCCTTTTGTTATGAATCATACAATTGAGATAAGGGATGAAAAAACGAAAGAGCCATTAAATAGAGAAGAATATTTAAATCTATTTAAACTAGATCATAGGGTGAGGAAAGAAAGAGAGCAACTTGAGGAATTATAATAGAAATTTAGAATCTGTTTTGCACAGAGTGAATTTGATCTGGGATATGCACATGCCTTTCATCACAGTATAGACACTGGAGATGCGAGACCTATTGCACAAGCACCGTACCGTATTCCGTACGCACAGCGAGAGATAATGGATCAGATTATTGACAATTTACTGAAAAACGATGTAATTAAGGAATCAACGTCTCCATGGGCAGTACCCGCCCTCTTAGTTAAGAAAAAGGATGGAACCTTTAGGTTTGTTGTTGATTATAGGAAATTAAACAAGGTGACATGCCTTGACATTTTCCCTTTACCGTTGATATCGGAGACGCTTTCAGTGCTAGGTAAGGCTAAAATAATTAGCATTTTAGATGCAAATCAGGGATATTTTCAGCTAGGAATAGAGGATGGATATAAGACTGCATTTGTAGTTCCAGGAGGCAAATATGAATTCAAGCGATTACCTATGGGATTGGCTAATTCACCGAGTGTTTGAGAAAGGACTGCAGAGCACATTATTAGACAGATAAAAGGAAAGTTCGCACTTGTCTTTTTAGACGATTTTTTGCTTTATTCAGCTGATTATTTACAGCATTTAAAGGACCTAGAGTTCTTATTTGAACGCATAAAGGAGGCAAATATTAAAATGAAGCCGAAGAAGTGTCAGTTTGTGAAGTCAGAAGTCAAGTTTTTGGGCCATATCGTCTCTGAGGGCAGTATTGCGCCAGACCCTGATAATATACACGCAGTAAAGGAATTTCCTAGGCCAACTACAGTTAAAGAAGTACAATCATTCTTAGGATTAGCTGGATATTATCGACGTCACATAGATTCGTTTAGTCATATAGCTAAACCTCTTTCGAATCTGACGAAAAAAGAAGTTCCATTTGAATGGACAGAAGAAACAGAAGCTGCACTTCGAGCTTTAAAAAATGCTCTTATTAGAGCACCAGTTTTGAGGAGCCCAGACTTCTCTAAAGTATTTATTGTATCAACAGATGCAAGTGATTTGGCGCTTGGAGCAATTCTTTCAAAAAAGATAGACGGGGAAGAATTTCCTATCGCGTATGCGAGTCGTCTCTTAAAAAAGAGCGAAATAAACTAGCACAACTTTTTAGCACAACTTTTTAGCACAACTGAAAAATAGTGCTTGGTTGTTAATTTTGCAGTAAAACAATTTAGAGTATATTTATATGACCAACATTTTCAGATAGTCACAGATCATGGACCATTGAAGTGGTGGTTTAATATACACTACAGTTAATAAAAATCGCAACACCCTCATGGAATGGTCTAATCCATATGCAATTTGCAATATTTGCATACAAAGGGTCAGAGTATAAATGATTAGATTTTCAGACTAATTGCTTGAAAGAACACCATGCCTCGACGACGACGAAGGGTACCATATCAACAGTTGACAGACTTTGAAAGAGGACGCATAATTAGTCTGCGTGAAGCGGGATGGTCGTATCGTGACATTGCTGCTCGTGCAGGACGTAATGCAACGACAATTATGCGTGCATGGAGGCAGTGGAGCGAAGAGAACAGGGCACACCGAGGACTTGACTCAGGAAGACCCAGCATGATGACACCGCGAGATGACAGACACCTCTATCGCATGTGTGTAGCAGATCGTACAGCCACTTCCATAGTGTTAGCACAACAGTGGGGTGCTACAGTAAGCAGGACAATGTCTGCTAGCACTGTACGACGCCGTTTGATTTCCAGAGGATTGAAGGCACGAGTACCATTGTTGCGGATTCCATTGACTCAAAACCACCGGCGCCTCAGGTTGCAATGGGCCCATCAACTCCAACAGTGGCAAGCTGAATGGCAACAAGTTGTGTTTTCGGATGAGTCAAGGTTTAACTTGGAGCACCATGACGGCAGGATACGAGTCAGAAGACATCGTGGCGAGCGCGACCTTCCAGACTGCATCCTGCAGCGTCATTCAGGACAAACGCCAGGGGTGATGGTGTGGGGTGCAATCAGTTACCATGGCCGTTCCCGTCTGACCAGATCCATGGCAATCTGAACAGTGACCGGTACATCAGGGAAGTTGTGCAACCCGAGGTTATCCCCTTCCTGCAGAACCTTCCAGGCGCTGTATTCCAACAGGACAATGCCCGACCGCATGTGGCCAGAAATGTCCTCGCCTTTTTCTAAGCACATCAGACGCCCTTGTTCCCCTGGCCTGCTCGTTCACCAGACATGTCCCCAATCAAACATGTGTGGGACAGGGTTGCTCATCGATTGGCTCGTCAGACTCCTGCAGCAGCAACTGTGGATGAACTGTATACCCGTGTAGACAGAGCATGGCAGGACATTCCCCAGGCCCTTATTCAGAGCTTGTTTGACTCAATGCCATGACATTTAGAGGCTGTAATTCCATCCCACGGTGGTTTCACCCGATACTAATGTGACAATAAAACGCATTGTATTGACCTAAAAATCTAACGGTTTTTTTTCTGACCCATGATATGCAAATGCTCCAAATTTAATGCAGATTGGGTTATTCCATCAGGGCGTTGCGATTTTTATAAACAGTAGTGTAGTTACAATCGTAAATAAACTTGTATTGACAGATGAGACAGAAAATGGCAACTCCTTTCTAATATTAATTATAAAGTTTAATATCACGTCTAAAGGATAATTTATCTCTTTAGCGAACATTTAACCGTGTAGCAATTTAATCAACAGGTTTCAATTTGAAGCGGAGTGAAAGCGATGAGCAAAGAAGATTTGAATTACGTTTGACATCCGCCCGTAAGCAAACACGCTACGAGATGCTCCGTGTTGAAAGAGGAGTGGGAAATAATAGATAGAAAGAAAAAACAGGGATCACCCTTTCCCTTGATTCTGACAGATACTTTTACTATGAAAAGATTCTAATAGCCACTCATCATTAGAATTAATTACAAACTTAACTTAATCTATAGGATTATAAGTATTACTTATAAATAAAATCAATATATTAAGATGGAATAGTGTTTATATTCTAATACTACTGATGATAAATAAAAAGAAATATATTAATCATCCTATGTCGTATTAATATTATATTGTGATAATAATTAAATAAGTTATGTATCTTGGGAATAAACATTAAGCATTATTGAACTGTAATAATGATCAGTCATGTGATCTTATTGTTAAGAAACTGCGATCTCAATTTTTATTTGATAAACATCATTAATGGTTGAGCCACGTTTGAAATTTAAAGGGATTTTATAATAAAGCTACTTATTAACTAATTTTAGTTAATGCACAGGAGTTGAATACCTTATTCAATATTTTAATAATCTTGATACGACCAACTTTGTAACTTTTAAAAGGTTTAAATGATTTATTTACAGAAATAAATTATTTGGGTGGGGCCCCCCCCCCCCCCGAATAATAGAAACGTTTGATTGAATCTCTTAATGCAGCCATTAATTAGAATTTTATGATTTTAATTAACCCGTAATTAATAAAGGTATTGACTCGAAACATGGAACAAGAAGTAACGTTATGAAATAGGAATTTGTCTTACTTGAAAATTTTTGAAGAAACTGGATGGACGCGGTGATGTTGCTTTTGTCAGTCACCATGTGTTTTCTTTTAAAGAAGTGGATTTCTTGATACAAAATGCAGGAAATCGTTGAATGTAATCCAGTAGATGTGGCACAATAATTCTCGTGAATTATGAATTTTAGTATCCGTAAAAAGAGCGCAATTGGAATTTGACAATGTTACAACTTCAACTGAAATGAACTCGATTGAAGAGGGTTCTTTCTTAGAGAATGATAGACAGATAGATAAGGAATGTCAAACTGAACCCTTACCACCACCCGTGAAAGGAGGTCAAACACCCTCAAGGGGTTAAGATCATTACGTGAAATGGGGAGAAGGTTTTCCTTCTCATTTCCTTGTGTGATATAAATAAAAGTAAGAAATACTTTCAAGGAGATACAATTGGCTAGGGAAAAAATAATAAAATTTTTTCTACAAATAATTTTAAGATTTTTTATATTAATAATGGATCATTACTTTTGATTGAGAATGGTTGAACGAATGAATTTAGAATAAACAGTTGTTTATACTTAAGCAATAATTATTGATAAGAAATTAAATAATTAAAGCTTTTGCGTCGTTTATTAACATTGAATTGATACGAAAGAAGTTAGTTGTGTATATTACGCACTGTTATTGATATACTAGTTGTTATCCAGTTCGAATAGTTTTATTCATTAAGTTATTTTTTACAAGTTGATGTTTTGTGACCAAAAAATATGGTATGGAATGAGTGAAGTATAGTGCATTATTACTTGAACAATGAACTTTGATGACGTAATTGACTTTTACGAGAGCGAGAGAAGAAGGTGTTTTCTTCCTTTCTCGATTTTTCTTTCTATTTCATGACGACACGAGGAAACAAATGGAGCGCAGAAGAGAGACGTCGTGACGACATCAAACCGATTCCAGCCATCGGAGATGAGGAATCACCCCCTCTTCTTCGCCGTGATTTTCCATTATCGAGTGGATCGATTTCAATACAACTAGCAATGCGAGCGAGATGGATGAAAACTTAGTGCCAACGATAATTTCTTCATTTCTTTTCCAAACGGATGGAATGAAAACCGGAAAACTAAGCAATTTGCCTAAGGAATTATCATCAACTACTACGAAGGAAGAGTGAACAATTTAGAACTTTGAGTGAGTAAATGTGAATTACGAACTTTCAATTTTTCAAGTCTACGATTTGGATTCCAGTTCAGCGGCGTTGTTCAAGAACTTTCGTGATCATGCGAAAATGAACTTTAAACACGTGAGTTAATCATTATGAACTTTATTGTGAACTTTTGTGTAATTTTTCGCGTATCCGATTTGAATATCCATGAATTTTTAAAAACCTAACAGTGACTATTCTTCAAAACCATTCTTTTTGAAGAGTTATGTAAACAATAAAGGCGCATTGCCCAAACTTTTTCGGAGAATTTCTGTGAAAAAAGAAATTAAAATTCTCCTTTTTTGTAACAATTTTTGACTTACCAGAATTATGACTGTAATTTTTGAATTTTAATCAATTTTTTATCATTGATGTTTCAATAAAAAGTTTGTTAGCTGTGTGCAGGAGGAGAAGAGATCTTTGTGATGTGAACAGGCCAGTTGAGGTGTGCGCATTCTTGCTCCATCGTGGAAGACTTCAGGAGGACCTCAGTAGCGACTTCGGACCAGGTATGGCTCAGAAGATTTGAATTTTATTTTATGAACGTTCATTAAAAATTTGTCATCAGTAGATGGACAAATTTTGAATTTCCAGGAGCCATATGGCGACCCGCACCCTCTGTTTATATTGTTCTAACTTTAAAGAACAATGATAATCTCTGATGCAGATTATTAACAATTTGTGATGATTTTATAACTTTGTTATAAAACAGATTTAATTGAAACCGTTAAAATGTTTTAACCGGAAAGAACGTGTTGTCTATCCTCGGAGTTGGTTGACAGCGTCGTTAATTTACAGTTAGCTCTGTCGAGTCGAGTGGAGATCCTCTTTTTACCCTGAAACCCCCCCTCCTCCTCGATAGCGAGCTCTGTGCCGTGTCTATCAATTCTTGAGTACCTATTGAATTTTGTCCAATCAGCGATGATTATTTTACCGTCAGTGAGTGGTGTCTATTTACAATCTTTAGAGGGACATTAAGCAGTTGATATCGAGATCTACGGAGAACCTGATGTGGTGTGAGTTTGTCTGAAAGAATGGAGGAAGAGGAGACGAACCACGAAAAAGTCGTATGTTGCTTTAGAGTGAAACACTTTCACTAGAAAATTACCTTTAGTTAGAAACAGTTTATTATTCCCGACTGAAAGATCAATAAAATATGAATATTATTATAAGTATTGTTATGATTTAAGCCAATGATTAGTTAAAAACTTCCGCGGAGCCCGAAGAGGAAGAAATTACGCCACCCCCGCCACTCAACGCAGGGAGCAGCGAGCGACGACGGAGACGACGAGAAGATCGGGTAATGGTGCGCATCCTTTCTCATTTTTCATATCATAGAGGTCACGAAGAATATTAGTTTGTAGTCATGGTATTTTGTGAGGAGTTTTTGTTTTATTTAACTTTTATTTGTGAGAAGAATGGTAAACAATTCAACAAGTTAAAATGATTAAGTTTGCAGTGCCTGAAATAGCAACTATCTGAAAAAATAATTCAAAGAGTTTTAAGGAGTCTTTTATTAAATAGAATAATGTCAATCATAAAAGTTTAAGAAATTAATCTTTAATATCAAAACTGAAGTTGATAAAAGTAGAATTCAGATACTTTGATATTTAAAAAATGGAAAATTTATTATAAAGAGTGTGTAGCATACTAATAACCCATTCTGATTAAAACTTACCTTACTGATATTATATTTACTGTATTTACTGTATTTACTGTATATAACGTTTTGTTGTAAAATAAATGTGTGTTTTTATGATTGAAACACTGGTTCCAATTGTTTCTCCAGACATAATTTTCACAACAATAAAAACCCCGTTGCACTTTCACAACCGCGTCGGACCAAAATGAACCTCGGCTACCCGTTTATTATCACAAACGGAAGGGCGGGCCAGTCCTTAACTAAAATTTGGTGTTTTGAATAATGGAGTTTAATGGCGCAGACGACTGCATTAGTTAGAAAGTGGGACCCGTACACGCATTAATATTTAAATATATTAACATCCTAAATGTATACTACAACTACACGAAGTCTCGTACTAAACTAAAATTCCGAGGTCGTAATGTGCCCTTGTAAGAGCGGGTAGGTTTTTGGTTTTTTAATTTGCGAATGTTTACGTTTTTGTTGTTGTGCCTAATTAGTATATTCTTTAAAAAATTAATAATAAATGGAAGTCTCAACATGAATCCATAGAAAATAAAACAATGATATTACCGCCAAAGCGGATAAAGGGAGCACATTTTCGTGTTATAGCATCGTAAATAAATATATAGACTTAACCAGCATTTTAAAACACTTGAGAGTAAATAAATAAATATGAAAACTAAATTGTAAATAACTAATTAAATAAGCTAATGAATACAGAGAATTTAAACGAATAAACTTGAAAAACTGAAATTTAAATGGATAGTGAAGTTATTCCTTATACATTTAACAAAATAAAACTTCTTTAATTTGTAAGAATTTACACATGATGTTAATCGATGTGAGCCTCAATTGCTGAAGCGTTATGTGTAAGCATTTATTATTTTTTCATATTAAATTACTAAAGTGTTTTTATGTTATCATCTACTATTGAAGCAAGCGATTACCTACTATTAATTAGCAATATGAAAAACAGTAATGAGTTTTAGATGCCCTTATGCCTAACAGCATTATAATCTTGATAAAAATAAGCTATGGATAACAATAGATCTAAAAACTCGTAAGCAGTTGGTTGATATATTACACGTTGATATTCTATGCTATATCTTAGCATAGAAAGTTCTAAAAAAACTATATAGTACCATTAGGACACGTGCTACAAAACCAATTCCCACTGTCATTATTTTCTCGTTATATTTACTCATAATACGTTGTAACGAGGTGATTAATATATGACATGCCATATTTTAGCATTGAAAGTTCCAATGATACCATATGGTATCATATAGTAACTTTAAGGCACTTGCTACTAAACCAATCACCATTATCATTATTTACTCATTATATCCACTCATGGCACGTTGTTACGAATTGTTTGATATATTACATGCCATATCTTAGCATTGAAACTTCCAATGGTACCAGATAGTTTCATATGACACCATTGGGGCACGTGCTAATAAATCAATAACCATTATCCTTATTTACACGTGATATTCACTCATGCCACATTATTACGAGTTGTTTGATATATTGCATGCCATATCTTAGCACTGAAAGTTCCAATGATATGGCATCATCATCATATGGCACCATTAGGACACGTGCTACTAAACCAATAACCATTATCATTATTTACTCCTTATATTCACACATGGCACTTTGTTACGAGTTGTTTGATATATTACACGCTATATCTTAGCATAGAAAGTTCTAAAAAAACTATATAGTACCATTAGGACACGTGCTACAAAACCAATTCCCACTGTCATCATTTTCTCGTTATATTTACTCATGATACGTTGTTACGAGGTGATTGATATATTACATGCCATATTTTAGCATTGAAAGTTCCAATGGTACGATATGGTATCATATGGCATTTTTAAGGCACCTGCTACTAAACCAATGATCATTATCATTATTTTCTCGTTATATACACTCATGGCACGTTGTTACGAGTTGTTTGATATATTACATGCCATATCTAAGCAATGAAAGTTCCAATGGTACAATATGGTATCATATAGTACCTTTCAGACACATGCTACTAAAGCAATAGGCATTATTCTTATCTACACGTGATATTCACTCATGCAACATTATTACGAGTTGTTTAAAATATTACATGAAATATCTAACTATAGAAAGTTCCAATGGTACAATATGGTATCATATAGTACCTTTAAAGCACGTTCTACTAAACCAATAAGCATTATCATTATTTACACGTGATATTCACTCGTGGTACGTTGTTATGAGTTGTTTGATATATTACATGTCATATCTTAGCATTGAAAGTTTCAATGGTACAATATGGTATCATATGGCACCATTAGGGCACATGCTACTAAACCAATAACCATTATTCTTATCTACACATGATAATCACTCATGGCACGTTATTACGAGTTGTTTAAAATATTACATGCCATATCTAAGCATTGAAAGTTCCAATGGTACAATATGGTATCATATGATACCTTTAAGGTACCTGCTACTTAACCAACAATCATTATCATTATTTACACGTGATATTCACTCATGGCACATTATTACGAGTTGTTTGATATATTACATGCCATGTCTTAGCATTGAAAGTTCCAATGGTACCATATGGTATCATATGGCATCATTAGGGCACGTGATACTAAACCAATACCATTCTACATTATTTACTCGTTATAGTCACTCATGGTACGTTGTTACGAGTTGTTTGATATATTACATGCCATATCTTAGCATTGAAAGTTCCAATG
>JAHWFO010024833.1:240887-253488 GCA_023313115.1 Rhysida immarginata | reverse complement strand
ACCAATAACCATTATCATTATTTACACGTGATATTCACTCATGGTACGTTGTTACGAGTTGTTTGATGTATTACATGCCATATCTTAGCATTGAAAGTTCCAATAGTACCATTTGGTACCATTAAAACACGTACTACTAAACAATTCAGACTATCATTATTTACCGTTATATTCATTCATGAGACGTTTTTGCACATACACGTGCCATTAGACCAATATTTGCTATCATTAGTTGCCCTTATATATTCGTTCATTGTATGTTGTGACAAATTGTTTGATATATTACATGCCATATCTTGTTATAGGAAATGTTTAAGGGGGTATCATAATGGTATCATTAAAGCACATGCCATTAGAGCACGTACTTATTACAGCTATCTCACGTTCGTACTTGTTCGTACTCTGGATTGGTGAAAGGAAACTGTGAAAAATTTAATTCGTTTTCAAGTTATCGTAATAAATGGTAAGCACCCGAGGAATAAAACAAAATTCTGCCCTTTCAATAATCGTCAAACACGTGCATCCTGCACGCGCACCATCTCATTAACGTTTAGAGCACGCGCACCATCTCATTAACGATTAGAGAACGTGCAGCGCCGAACCCATGTTCTCAATAAGCGTTTTCCCGAATGCGAGGATAACTCGTTTCTTCCAGCAATTCAATACATTCACTTTTTCTATTGCAAAGCAAGGAGTTGTGGGATTGTCTACAGTCGGACGGACCGACAACTGGACAAACCGATCACATAAGCACATTTTTTTTAAAGAAAATGTGCTAAAAAAAAGCAAGTAAGCTTATGGATATATGGCTTCTGGTTCTGCAACAAGGTTCTGCCAGGGAAGAGGGAGAACGGGAAGCAAAATTCGTTACTGATTGAATGCTATTTAAGTGTTAATAAAAACCTCTCCACTGATCTGCAACGTCTCTGCATGAGTTAATCAGTCAAACCCCTCCATAACGTGATTGGTGGCTGTTCCAGGGAAGAAGGAGGCTGTTCTCCATCCTCCCTGGCTGTTCTTTCCATTCTTTTTTCACTTTCCTCTTTGAATTAACTTCTTTAAATCCCTGCTTTCCGATTGGAATTTCTGCATATTTTTGTTACACAATACCTTGCTAAATACCAATGCCATCAATAAATATTATAAAAACAGCACAAATTCACTTGCACTCACGATGGAGATGTATTATATCTTAACAAAACAGCATCACTTTGCTTCCTGTTCTCCCTCTTCCCTGTTTCTGCAATGAGGATAGAAAAGAAAATATGCACTCAATGTAAAATCTTGGTTCACGTTCTATGCATAGGTATGGGAGCATTCTGTAAAAAAAGTGGCCACCAGACGGCAGCAGGGCCAAATGCGGTCTAATGGCTACCCATAATGCCTAGCGTTTCCTTCAGTATTGCATACTTTTTTGTATATACAGATTGTAACAGTCAAAGTGTTGCAAACTTATAGTGCTTATACAAGTGATCATAATAAGCATTTTATGTCTTATAAACATTAGTTCGGAAATGCATAATTGATGAGTTACAGAAGTGAACACATGCAGCCTTCACTGCAGTTACATTAGCTGTTCAGACTGACGGCTTCCAACCTCAATGTATGTATGGCACCTGCGGTGTAAATTGTTGCACACTCTGTCGAGTAGAACTGGAGTGTCTTTTATGTCCTCAGCGGCTGCCACCAACAGTGCTATAAGATCCGCTTCTGACTCCACCGGGATTTCAAAACGATGTTCTTTAAATGTCCCCACAAAAAGAAGTCCAGTGGGTTTAAATCCAATGACCCGCTCGCCCACTCTATCGTTCCATCAAATGTTTCATCAAGATAGTCCAGAACAGCGTGCGCAAAATGGGGTGGTGCACTATCTTGCTGAAACGACATGTTGCGACGGGTGTCCAAAGATACTAATGACTGATTGCACAGTTTACGTGGAAGTAATTGGAAGTTAATTTGCATGCTACTAGTTAAAGTGCACGATTGCTCACGTTGGTTGAGACCATTCGTTCAGAGGTGCAGTGGGTAGCAGGGTTCGATGGTGAGCACTGCGAATGAGCCACGTCCACTTCTGTAACTCATCAGTTATGCATTTCCGGACTAATGTTTATGGGACATAAAATGCTTATTATGATCACTTGTATAAGTACTATAAGTTTGTAACACTTTGACTGTTACACCTTGTTTATTCACTTGTTTCCGTTTAATATAAATTTCTTGTGCCTTCTACCTTTATGTCAAAACAAAGGTGGACACTTATTTCCGAAAGATAAAGATTTTCGTCTGAAATAATTTTGCAATATTAGTTTATCTCATTATTTTTTTATTTATTACTGCACGGTTGTTGCTTACATTTTGGTTAACAATAGTTAAGATGGCAAAATTAAGTACACTTGAGAAATTTGTTGCTAACAAAGATTTTAATGGTCCAAGTATAGAAACTTTTTCAGCACATAATATAATGAGTATCATAAAAAGATTTCAGTTTCAGTACCATTTATGCAATGAATTGTTCATTCCTCAAAACTTGAACTATTTTAATATATTTAAAGTATAAACTGCAACACTTGCTTAAGAACATGCATATTCCTTACAGTCTCGCAGTTAGATTAAATTAAATATGAAGTAGAGTACATATTTAACGACAAGTAATCACTCTGTAAAGGCTTGGTCAATTATACATTATACTAATTTTGTATTTCATACGTAAATAATGAAATAAAAAATGTTTATTGGACTGCAGGTGTGCTGCAGTACAGAAAATAGCAACACACTTGGTTAAGAACATGCTGTTTTATTGTTCCGAAAATAAGATTCTTACGGTATTTACATCATTTAATACTTACATCATATAAGAACCATTCATTCGAGAATCACCTCAAAAACACGAGATTTCATTGAATTAATCTGATATTCCAAAGTATCTTGAGGAAATTTTTGCCACTCCCTTCTAACTGCAATTTCCAATTCTCCTGTGCTTGCATATAGGGTCCCATTGGCATAAACAGCCCGAGATAAGCTTGACCACAAATTCTCAATAGGATTTAAATCCGGAGAAAACGCAGGATGTTGGCCAAGTTCAATATTTTTTCTCCTAAACCAGTCTATTGTGGTCTTGGTGGTGTGGATTCTTGCATTAATTTCCACAAATATTCCATTAGATCCAACAATATCCTGCCAAACTGGCAAGAGATAATGTTGCAAGGTTTCCTGATAGTCAGTTGCTTTTTGATTTCCATGAAGAATATCAATGTCAGTTTTCCCTTTGAAACTGAAACCTGATCAAACAAACAATCCCACTGCTCGAGCATGATGACTGCTGAAAATCTTGGTTTCCTTTCTGAGATCATGCCAATCCAGGTTGAAACGTTTTACATCAGAAAACACCACATCACACCATTCTTTGACCCATGTCTGATGATTTTTAGCCCGCTGGAGTCTTTGTTCTTTATGGTGTTTTGTTAGGACAGGTTTCCTCTTCATTTTTGCCGCTTAATGTTGGGGGATGCTTTCAAAACTCTCCGTATTGTTTCGTTTGGCACATCCCGTTTCAAATCGACTTTAATCTGTTCCAGGGATACTGCTTGATTGCTTGCTCTTCTCAGTATAGCCCTCTTGTCACGTTGACTCAGGAGCATAGGATGACCTCCTGCATGTTTTTTTCATATGCTTGTGGGTTTCTGAGGAAATTAGATATAACACAAAGTGATCTTCCAGTTTTGGCTGCAATTTCGCGATATGTATTTCCTTTCCCCCTTAAAGTAAGGATTTCAATCTTTTCATCCTCCTTCAGGGTCTTTCCCTTACCCATAATGCTGAAAAATGATTTTGAATGAACGTACTTGTAAATATATCACAATATACATAAATAAAAATAGGCTGGATTACCTAATTTTCAAAGTAAAATTTCAAATATGCTTTTAAATTTCCAAATATCCTTTTGTTCTCAAGCAAATGTGCCAACAAATTGTGAAATAATGTTTGAAATGTTTGAAATAATTATTTTTCCTTTGCAACAAATGAGTTTACATATCTAGACTTATGCAAATATCTTGAGTCGACCTCATGTTCTTATGTAGTGACCGGGTATAAAGTACAAGCAATACCTCCTCCTGCTTTCAAGGACAAATGGTACGTTCTTAGGCAAGTGTGTTGCAGTTTAAACTGCAAGATGACAGTTCTGCGTTGCTGATAAAACAGCTATTCTTGATTCTAATAATACAATGCGGGTTTTTAAAAAATTACCGTTATGATATTAAAAAATAAGGATAATTTTTAGCATCTTAATTTTTATATGTAAGCCTGAACTGTAATCTACTTTTCAACATAATTCCCACCTATATTAAGACACTTATATCATAAGAATAGCTTCTGAATTCAAACCTCATATTAATCGACCGCCTGATCTGGTAAATATTCCGTGTGACCCCGAGGAAAAAAATCCGCAAGCAAATCAGCCTGCCGATCCCAAAACACAGTGTACATGATTTTTCGGGTTGAAATTGTTTGCATGAACTTCACTTTCTTGGGTGATGTTGAATGTCTTCATTCCAGGGACGTTGTTTTTATTCCTATGTAATGTGAACAATCCACGTTTCTTCATCAGTGAAAATTTGGTTAAAACCTTATCCCCTTAGACGCTGGAGGAAAGTCAATGCAATAGCTAAACGATTTGGTTTTGTGCAACCCCATGCTGAAGTGGTTAGCAAATCAGCCGGCCATACAATACGATATGTGACTTAATAAAATTGGAAATTATGTTGAAAAGTAGATTAAGGTCCAGGCTTTCATATAAAAATTAAGGTGTTAAAATTTTTTTTATCAAAATGCTACTGTACTTACTTAAAAAACACCTCGTAAAATAAGTTTCTGTAAGTGTAAATTTACAGTTTTTTTCTCATAGAAAAAAAATGCAAGTTTTCAATATAAATGTGGCTTTCTCTAGGGTATTTAACTTCAAAATTTTTTTATCATTATTCAGCCGAACTGGTCAAGAGCAGAGGAATAGGTTCTTCACGTTAATGAAAAATCCATATTCATAAGTGCTTTGTAAAGGTCTAAAGTACTGTCCGCTTCCCACGAAAATGCCCCTGCCTTGTTGAAAGTGCTCACTGCGCGCGCTGCAGTCGTGGATGCGTCCACAGCACTGGTAGGGGGGGACCTTAACCATGTGCAAGCTAACTGCAGGCTCCAGATGCTGCTTTCCCTATCAGTGCTGTGGACGCATCCAAGACTGCAGTGCGTGCAGTGAGCACTTTCAACAAAGCAGGGGCATTTTCGTGGGAAGCAGACAGTATTTTCACAGCGACCTGGGTTCATGCTTCAGTTTTCTTTTTAACTGAGATAAAGTCCAGTTTCCATATTAGATAATCGTATGTTTTTTTAAAGCTATTTGATATTAGTAAAACCAAGAGTTTATGAAAGAGATCAATGAACAATGAAAACGCTGGATAAAGGCAGTGTGAAGTTTGCTCCAGAGAGGATTGTCCCCTCGTGCTATCTGGTGGCAATTTTTCTGAACGCTCCCATTGACAAACATGCTGTATGTTATGCATGCGACCTTTGCAAACGAGAGAGATTATTTTTTAAGAGTTTAGTCTTTTCTTCTTGAAGTTTGTCTTGGGTACGATTAAGGAAAACTATTGTACAATTTAGAAGAATTGTTCCTAAATCGTACTTTTGGAACTTTTTTTATAACTTGTATTCTGAGAGAAGTGGTCATAATTTTGTTACTTTCAGTTTTTCATTTTGTTAAGAGATAAACATTTTTTAATATGAAAGATATTCCTTAAAGGGAACGATTTAGGCAAGTTTACCCTATTCTTGATTCATAAATACAAGTTTTTTATGTATTACATGCCATCTTAGCATTGAAAATTATCAATTGCACTATTTTGTATTATTACACCACCTGCCATTGAACAATTGCAGATATCATTATGTTTTTGTTATATTCATTCATAACACATCATTACAAATTTTCTGATATATTACATGCCATATCTAAGAATTGAAAGTTTTCAAAAGTAACAAAATGTACTCTAATGTTACACATACCCTTTGATCCATTTCGATTCTCTTTAATTTATAGTCATATTATCCAAGAGTTATCATTACATATTATATGGCTTAGTTAGCTTTTAAATTATCAATTATACAATTATGGTGATATTACAACATCTACCATTAAACCAATTTTGACTATCATTATGTTTTCGTTGTATTCATTCATGACACATAACTACAAGTTTTTTGATGAATTACATGCTTTATTTTTATAATGAAAGGTTATCATTGCTACCATTATGTATTATTAAAACAAACTCTAGAACTAATTTCTTATTATATACGTCATTGATATGTCATTACACGTTTTTGATATAATACCAGCAAATATACTAGAATTGAAAGTAACCAATGGTACCATTATAAACTATTATAAGATTTACTATTTAACAAAATTCTACCTTCATTATTTTTTCGATATATTCATTCCTGACATGTCATTAGCAGATGTTTGATATACAGGATGTCCAAAAAATCTGGTAACATGGCAGATATATCAAAGCTGCCAGGTAGGCGAAATCTGAAGAGTGTGGTTTATAGATAACAGAGTGTTGGTGAATTCATTGCTGCAATCATATTCGACTTTGACCCCGAAATTTATGTCATCCATTTGCTAACTCAAAAACTATTAAAGCTAGAGAAAAATTTCCGATTGCTACCCTATAGACCAACACCACATTAATCTAAAAACAATTTTATAATCACACCCTTCCACTTAAAAGATTTTGAGAAATTTTTTTTTTTTTTTGTTTTGTTTAACGCCTTTTTTAGTTGTGGTTAAAGAGTGTTGTGCTTTTAATCTGTTCATTAGTACGATCCACATAAATACTTATTTTGTTTTAGTCATGGCCACTCAGGTTTTTTCGGGTAATAGTGAACAAAACTCATTTTTTAGGTTAAAATTTAGAATTTGCTCACTTAAATTGGACATTTGGTTCCTAAATTCGTGCAAAAGAAATAATGTGTTCCCTAAATTTATCGAAGGTATTAAATTCAAGAACAGTAAAGATCCCAGCCTCAAAAATATATTACCAATAGTCAAACAGAAAAGGTTGAACATGGAAATAGGATTTCTAAACTACAAACTTACTATTACAGAGGCTAAGGCTTAAGCATTGCATTTAAAACTAAGCAATCAGATGACCAAAAAGGATTGGGACAAATTTCTCTGAAAAATTAAGTTTGTAAATGGGCAAAAAATCAATCGAAAAACTACAAAACTAACAAAAAAATTGGAAATCATCTTAAAGCATCAAAAACCACTTATTAACAAAGAGGTTAACAGGGATAATGTAATTAACCAAACAGATTTAACATTCCAGGACTCGGAACTAGCTTTTCTATCGAAGGGTCTAAAATTCGCTATAAACAACAAAAGTCAGGACATTCAACAACTAGTTTGTAATATTGAAGGGTGAATAAAGTACTTACCCAACGCCCATAAAAATACTATAAGAGAACAACGTAAAAAAGTATTAGCTAAAAATTGGAACAATTACGAACCAGGGATTAATGAAAAGAAGTCTAGGGAAATTATTAAGTCTTTGAACGGCAAAGATTGCTTTTATCTTAAAAGTGATAAAGGTAATAATACTGTTATTTTAAGTAAAGACGATTATTATACCAGGGTTGACAACTTAGTTGCAGAAGGTCCTTATGAAGTTTTCCAGAAATTCTCCTTATCTAAATTAATTACAGAAGTTAAAGAGGTGGTTAAAAACAGTCCTAATCTAATTCCTTCCAACATCGCCAAAGGCTTAATTATTAGTAATCCCGTTGTACCAAGATTGTATGCCTTGCCCAAGACTCACAAACCTGGCAACAAGATGAGACCAATCGTCTCAAACATAGATTCTCTGACGTACCGGGTTTCTAAGTTTTTAGCCTAACTTCTAAAATCTTTGAAATTATCAGAATTCAATAGTTCAGTTACCAATAGTTTAGATTTAATTAGTAAAATTAAAAATAAGGTCTTAAAAGAAGGGGAAATACTTGTGTCATTCGACATTATCTCTTTATTCCCCAGTATCCCAATTCCAGAAACCATTAAATTTCTGAAAAAGATTTTGAAGGAGAATCAGATTCCCAAAAATATTAGAAAGGAACGTAAAAATTTAGTTAATTTATGCGTTAATAACAACATCGTTAGTTACAAAAACAAAGTTTATAAAATGGTTGTTGGCACTCCGATGGGATCTTGTTTAAGCCCTATTTTGGCGGAAATTTTCCTTAAAAATTTTTAGGACATTTTAAAATCTTCTGATTTCTACTTTCTGGACACTTGGTACAGGTATGTAGATGATGTATTCACGATTTTTGATACCACCAAATGTGACATTGGTTCGTTTGTCCAACACATCAATGGTTTCTTTCCGTCAGTACAATTCACGGTCGAGACTGAAAACAATCAGTGCATTCCGTTCTTAGACATTAAGATTTCTAGGTTTAAAGAGTCGCTATCATTTGATGTGTATAGAAAACCTACAAACAGTTTAAACTACGTACCTAATGATTCCAGTCATGCCTGGAACCAAAAACTTTCAGCTTTCATCTATATGATAGATAGAGCATTGAATATTCCATTGAGCCCGTCCAAATTTAAAAAAGTAATAGCCGTTATTCAAAACACGGCCAACAAAAACGGGTTTAGTTCCAAGCTTATTTTGGATTTAGTTAGAAAAAGAAGGTTTAAAAAGTTCTTAGCAGGAATCACTACTTTTAAAAGGAACATAAATAACTGGGAAATCATTTCCTTGCCCTACAACAAGGCTCTTATAAGCGGAATAAGTTCGATACATAAGCCCTTTAATGTCTCTCTCGCTTTCAGCAATCTAGGTCAAATGAAGCAACTGCTGGGCAATCCTAAGGACCAGATCCCACCACTACAAAAATCAGGCATCTACCAGGCTCAATGTAACCAATGCCCTATGATGTGCAAAGGGCAGATGTTCCGAAGCATAGAAACAAGATTTAAGGAGCATTTAAACCACACAAGATTTAGCAGAAGCAACAAGTCAGCCATCGCGAAGCATTCCCTGGATACGGGCCACGAATTCCATATGAAGAGTGTGAAATTAATAAAATCGGTCAATAAAAAATACTTGTTAGACTCTTATGAAAGCTTATCTGTAAATAAAAGGGATAAGCAGTTACTGTTAAATTCGGAGAGGGGCCCCATTGGTGAATCTAGTTTGATCCAATGGGTGGCCCAGTTACCAAAACGGTGATCATGTTTTCGGTTTTTTTTTTGTTTCTACTGGTTATTGTTCACTATATATACCATGCTAATTCAATAAACAAGTCATTCACATACATCGATGAAGAGGCAGGACGATCGAGTTCACACACTCACACAGATCGATCATTCATAGATGGTATCCTACTCATAGATGGTATCCTACTCTTAGATGGTTTAGACTGGAGACGGAACGTTAATTGAAGGCACATTCTCTTAAGGTCAGCAGTTTTTTATATCCTATGCTTTAAGGCTGTTTTTTCTACAGATCTTATTCTGGAAAAGCCCTTTTCAGGGCTAGCAGTGTGACTATTCTTTGCTTATTATTTTAAATTTTATCATAATGCCAGACTCAGGCAAAGCGTTAAGTGGCATTGCAACTCCAAAAAACAAATGATGGTAAATATATGTATGGCGAGATATATAAAGATGCCTGTAAAGATTACCGATTCGAAGCTTTCGATGCTATAATTAAGGATAAGCTAGAGGTTTTGCGCCAAGAAATGTGCACTAAATATGATAACTTACAAGGAAAAGTCGAGTCACTAAAAGGGAACATAACTGAAATCCACGATAAAATTGCTAATATGAATGATGAAATATCTGCAGCACGTAATGAAGCCAACAAGAACTTTAATAAGTTGGAGCAGTTCCTCAAAGATCAATTCTCTGCTCTGTCAATGAAAGGTAATCAGCCTACAGGTGAAACTTCTGACTATCTAAGAGACTCTTGTGAAATAGAGAGTGTGAATCCTCAGCCTATGGAAATTATCCCCTCCGGCTTAGGGAGTAATGATAACGATGGCAAAGACCCGATTAGTACAAATCGCGAACGGCTATACAATGATACGGATAAATGGATACCTGCAAAATCCAAAAAGGCTAAAAAAGCGTTGAAAATTGACAACATCGGGATGTTGTTGATATAAACGACACAATCGCTGTTGCTTTTCGAGAAAGCAAGTCCAAACTGAGAAAAAATGTTGAAAAGCCAAATACCAAGAGCAGCTCCTATATTCCGTCAATTATAATACGTACTCACGGTGAGCCAATCAAGCAAATCCTGGGCGAGATTCAAAAGCATGTGGTGATTAACCAAATTACTGTACACACAGGCAGAGCAGAGACGATCAAAATAAGGTGTCATGATGAGGAAACGCATAGTAAATTGGTGTATGGCATTAAGGCTGATAACGTGCTAAAGATTCAGCATCATCAACTTAAATCGGAAAAAGTCCTTAAATACGTTATACGAAATGTAGACGTGACCTATGACCTTAACGATTTTAAGGAAGACCTAAAAAAGGACAATTATTTTCCTGAGAAAGTGATTAGACTTAAAAAATTTAAAGGATCCATAGATATGCCCATGATTCTGGTTCTGTTAGCGAACACAGAGCACAACAAGACTCTAAGTAATGTTACTCGCATAGGTCCCTTAGCTGTCAGTGTTGAAATGTTTCGTGGTAATAAGAAACCTTTACAATGTTATAATCGTCTGCGCTTTGGCCATGTATCTATGGGTTGTACGGAATCCCCCCATTGTAACAAATGCGCTAAAGATCATCAGTCAAAAGACTGCCCAAATGTAAATGGACAAGATCCCCCAAAATGTATTCGATGTAATGGACAACACACCTCCAGTTACAGAAAATGTCCTAAATATCCGCAAGTCAGGAGAGTGCAAAGTGCTAAAGTGTTTCCCTGGAGATTTCCTATGCCTCAATGGTCTCCAAACAAGATAAGAGCATTACGTGAATGACTTTCAACTAACGTATAAACAAATTGGCAGTGTACGCAATTTGTTAAACGAATTGGGCAAGAAAATGCCACTGATGAGTGGAATACTTAAGAATAAACACTGACAGTATGGCTGATCGATGCTGTTCTATTACAAATCGAGGCAAACTTCGTTGCGAAATATGGAACACCAGGGGGTCCCCGGAGGCGTATTGAGTTTTACAACTTCCTAACCCAATGGGATATAGACATAGCATTTCTATGTGAGACACACTTAAGGCTAGTTACTTTACGCAGCAGAAACTTTACGCTGGTTACTGTGTCTATTGTAAAGACAGAATTCTTCCCAATACAGTAAAGTCCCTGTCAGGAGGGTCAGCAATTATTATTAAGAAAGGCATTCATCATCGGGAGGAACCGACCCGAGACTATATGGGAATGGAAGCTGCTTCTGCTATCATTACTGATGCCACACTGGGGGAGGTGAAAGTAGTGGCTCTATATAATGCGCCCAAGCCAATGAGCTTGACGAGCTGTTTTCCGGGAATATTTCCGTTATTATGGCGGGAGAACTGAACGCTAAGCACTCGCACTGGAATTCAAGATGCCATAACCAAAACGGTGTCCTTTTGTATGGCTACGTGCAAAGGCAATCTGATATTATTGCAGTAGGCCCTGTGGATGATACTTATTATTGTGATCATTCTCCTTCAAGCGATGTACTTGTTATTGGAATGACAAACTTCTACAAATCATTCAGTATCTATACTATCAATGATCTATCCTCAGACCATAAACCAGTTGCACTAAATTTTGACAATGTAAACATTGACCTCAAAGACGAACTGAGGCTCAAACAAGACTGGAAGTTTTTTAAAGAAATTCTCAAAAATGATGACGACCCACTAAAAAACGTACATAGTACGAGCGACATAAGTACCAATGTGAAAAGGCTTACTAAACGTATAAATGCAGCTATTGACTCTAGTGCTTCACCCTTAGAGTTGAAGCGAGCTGATCACCTTGATCTCACCCCAGGAATCAAACAATTAATTGAGCAAAAGAATAAGGTTAGAAGGCAGTGGTACCGAAGTCGTGATTCATGGCTTAAGACCAAGTATAATAGGCTCACTAGAAGAGTTCACGAGGAGGTAAAAGCACTTCGTAATGATAGGTGGAACGATAAAGTTAAGAGTCTGTTGACCCACGATAACTCTATTTGGTGCATGGTTCGAGCCTTGCAAAACAAGAAAGCCATTAATATCCCGCCCCTGTTAGCCCAAAGTGGCAAGTTCATGATGATGATAAAGCGCAGCTTATTGCAAATTCACTTTCAGAACAGTTTGTCACGCCTACTGATGGTCGGCAAATATGACTTGATATGTCTGAGAAAGTTAAATCCTGCATAACTGGCTTCTATAATATTCACGGCAATGAATTCCCAAAACATAGCATTGATGTAAATGAAGTCCAAAGCATCATTAAAAATTTAAAAACGAGAAAAGCTCCAGGGAAAGACTCTATTAAGAACAGTGCTTTGAAAAATTTACCTCAAAATAC
>JAHWFO010024833.1:210772-231235 GCA_023313115.1 Rhysida immarginata | reverse complement strand
CATCAGCTTGGATTTTTTTCTGTGATTATTTATCATTTTCGAAATAATAAATAAATAACACTCTTTTAAATAACTAAAAAATTAATATTTGTTAATTTAATTAATTAATAATTTAAATTAGTATAATAAAATTATAATTTCTTAATAAATTAAAAATATATAATATATAATATTAATGGTATTAATTAAATTATATAAATAATAAATAAATAACATTTATTACTATCAATATATTTAATTTATTGATTATACAAATGAAAATTAATAAACAAAGGCTACTGATTATTTCATTATTAACCCTTTCACTACGTAATGAAATTTCATTTTCACTCCTGAGAAGATTGAATTATCCACTTTTAGCAGCATAACAAGAAGTTTTTTTTAACCCTGTGGGATGAATCAGATTTCCGCAAGTAAAGGTAATGAAATTTTGTGTGGATATATTCATATTATTCAGCAAAAGTGATAATGGAGGTGAGATATATCAGATACCAAATTATATAAAGATTTTGTACATGTACATATAATAATTTTGTCATTTAATAATTACTGTGCTGTATCCCAATGAGTTATACACTTTATATAGTCACTAAAGTGGTCGCTGAATCGTGGGCAATGGATGTTTGATATCGGGGTAATGGGGTTGGGGTTTGTTCTAACCTGGTCACTGAATAGGTGCTCCCACTTCGACTGGGTCCTTTTTCCATTAAATACTGAACATTAAAAAAGGCAAGATTCCTACTTTAAAACACTCATTTCATTTTTACTAAGCCAATCTAAGCCTTACAAATGTAATTCGAAAGTTTCCCCTTTCATCTTTTCGGCTTTTCGCCCTCAGTTTAACGTCTTTCTGGAAAAAAGTTTCAATATACAACCAACTTCAGAACGATTCGATACCCTAATGCTATGCAGTAAAATGTTTGTGGTCATTAAAATAATTAAAAAAAAACAAAAAAACATGAAAACCATCTTGTTGGGCCCCAAGAGAAGGAGTGATTTGTTAACCTTTCAATTACATACATATATTAATCTCCTTTTTGAATGTTAATGGATTTATATAAATCAAATTTAAAAAAAAATAATCACTAGATCTGTGCCTTAGTTTTGCAATTTCTTCCATCTGTCAACAAGTGCACTTTCCTTAGAACTATAATATTCCAGTTTTATAATTATAATTATTCATATGAGAATGGATCCCAAATATTAATTATTCTCATTTTTTCCTTTATTAACCCGGCGTCACTCGCGCGAGCGGTGTTTACATTGCACTTTTTGATTTTTTTGATATAGCTCATCATACAGAGGCGCTACCTAGTGATGACTTCCATGTATTTCAAGTACAACTTATTGGCAACAGATATCGCTGGTGTTAATCTCATTCATTTTATCGGAAGTGAAGATTAAAGCTATGTTTTCTACGCTTGGTCTCACTTTGCGGTGCAAACACCGCTGCACGAGCAGTCATGTAAGTAACTCTATGACATAAACATGATTTCTTAAAAATCACTTTAAAATCACCTATTTTCTTCTAATTTGTATATGTTGTCATAATTTGCAATATCTTGAGTTATCAAATAAAATTGCACTGAGTTCTTTTTTATCAAATAAAATCACTTATAAAAAGTGCGGTGTAAACACCGCAGCGCGGGTAGTGCTGTTATAAAATTTGGCGCGAGTGACACATTCTCCGCGATGATGAAGTAGTAATGATTATTTATGATGATGAATGAAGAATTTTGGCATAAAGGAATTTATAAAAGTATAATAAATAGCATTTTATGTTATTTTATCTCACTAAGTTCTTTTTTTTATCAAATAAAATCACTTTTAAAAATTGCGGTGTAAACACCGCAGCGCGGGTTTTGCTGTTATAAAAGTTGGCGCGAGTGACGCCGGGTTAAAACTACTTGATTTGTTCATTTGAACATTTTGGAAATGAGACAAGTTATAAAGGAGAGTTTATTACTCTTTTATTAAATTTCTAGAACTGGACAAATAATTTTGTTGGAAGTTTTAGAAACTGTTTTTTCTGAAGGAAACTTTCCGTCTATTTTCAAGTTTGTCTATTGTCCAGGGTTCAGATGCTTTTAGCTTTCATTCCCCTTTTCTCTGAACAACGATGGCAGGTTCTCGTCAGATGATCTATTGGATTAGCACCTCTACTGAGTCAGACTAAAGCCTTTGTAATTTACTGCTGTTTAAGGAAACGAGTCAGTTTGGAAAGAAAGAGCAGATTGCGGTGGTGAAGTTTAAAGATGTACATAAAGGAAAGCTTACCCCTATGACAATTAAGAGGAGCAGAAGATAAACCAATAGCTCTCTGCCATATAACACCCGATTGTTGTGAAGCTCTTGCAGGTAGTTGTGAGACCAATTGGTGCCTAATTCAAGGGTCCAGAGACGGGCTTTTAGCTTCATCTTTAATCCTGCTTTTAACCCCCAGATTATATAACTCTGACGTCATAATCAATCGCTGGTTGGTCGATTTCCAAACCCTGTTTCGGATGAGGGAACTTGTATTTTTTAAGATTTAGTGTTCTCTTAGATTTTGAACTATCTAGGACACCAGGGGGTTTTCCCAATTCTCGCCCTCTCATAAGTGGTGGGCTGGATCTTTGCAATCCGGCTTGGTTATGACCCTTTTACTCCGTGAACCCGGCCCATAGGTGTTACACATGGAGGGAACACCAAAATTCATTTAATTTCAAATTTATTATTTCTTTAATCACATGGTGCAAAAGTTCTTATTTTAATTTTGCTCGTAACCGAGGCTTTTATAATGTTAACTCTTATTTGGCTGTGGCCCAGCCCAAACAATTACAGTTATCCCAGAAAATTCAGTTAGTATTTGTCTCTGAAAATAACGCGTCCATGATCGAAGACTCCCTGCACGCCACAGAACATCGTCAGCAGACTAGCAAGCCCAGATTCATATAAAGCAAGACCATTGACTCACCAAAAGAGTGTATGTATAATCTATTTTTCGTTGGCCATGAACAGTGTTTTCTTTTTTATAAATTCTTATTGTTTACATTTTACTAAATATATATTGTTTAAGATTCATATTTGCTTGGACATGATCAGAATAGGATGCTAGCTAGTTCAGACTTAGAATAACTTATTTTAATATGAATAAATCTTATTGTTAATCTTAAAACTGAATTTCTCTTTTTTGTTTCAACCCTCTTTGGCATAACCCTGTGACGGAAGTAATTCATTGTAAAATTTTGGTGTTCTATATATTTCGATATATTAATTGGTAATTTGTTAATTAACAATTTTCCCAATAGTAATTAGGTGGCACAGGCATATTCTAATTAATTGGTAATTAGGGTGAAGTAAACTCTCTCCCTTACATAAATTGATGCAGTGTGACAGGATATTTAAGTTATTAAATAAAGTGATTTAATTTTGGCTATATTTATGAAAGTTGCATAAAGCAGATAAAAATTTAATTTTAAGTCCTAGGAGTGTATATTAAGTGGCAAATATATTTTGACATCTTAAGAGAGAGAAGGATGGCTCAAGCATCTTTTGATTTGGCAAGTGAAGTTGGTCATTATGATAGGTCTACGGATCCCACTTTATTTTTTCAAATAATTGATGAGATTGGCACTATATGTAATTGGGTACCAGAACATAAATTAAATATAGCAAAAATCAAGTTGACTGGGAGTGCTCAGTTTTATTGTAGGCATGATTAGGCTATGGCAGGGATAAAGAATTATGATGACTTAAAAGAAAGATAATAGAGCGATTTGGCAATGAGCTAAAGGGCAGAAGTGAAAGATTATTTTCTGAATGTTATCAGGAAAAAAGTGAAAACTGTTAGAGACTATGCTACATGTATTCAGGCACTGGGAAAGATAACAATGATTTAGGTAGAGGGGGTAAGCCAGTGTGCAGATGTTAAAAGAGCATTCATAAAGCAGATATTAGAAGAAAAAATTAAAGATAAATTCTTAGAAGGGTTACGTCCAACTCTACAGAAAACAGTACTATTTAGAAAATCTGATAATTTCGAAAAAGCTATTAATTATGCAGAAGAAGAGGAGGAAATTGAATTAAGATTCGTGACAGGTAAGTATGGGCTAAATGTAGTAGGAAAAGGTGATGCGGAATTGATAAAAGATAAAAAGGAATTGGACATTAATACGTTAATTAGTAAACAAGTGGACGAAACAAAACACTAAAATTAGGAGAAATAAATAAAATTTCGCGAGAAGAGCGACTTGAAAGAATAGAAACACCAATGAGAGGTGCAATCGTAGACAACAGGACAATGAAGTAAAGCATGTGAATTTAACAGTTATAGACGGATAAAACAATGTACATGAAAAACGGACAGATATTGTTTGTTTTAGCTGCCAGAAATCCGGGCACACCCAATGTTTTCTATTGTGATCGCGAAGTACACAGCTAATGTTTTTTCGAACAAAGATAACGTCTCAGGAGGAGCAAGCTAAAACACCTGTAAATCAACAAACTAGATCAAATCAAGGTAGAGAACACATGACTCAGCCAAAAATGTTCAGGATTCATCCCCCCACAGAGATTGATTCATATCTTATAGGTTTTAAGGTTTTGGTAAAAATTACTAAATTTAATACTATTCCTGTTCTTGGGATGAATTATTATGGAGAAACATAACAGTGCAAAAAGAAACACTTTTAGGAGCATTATATTGAGCTGAGGAGGAGGAGGTTGAAATTAATAACACTATTTATATTGGCATGGAGGATAAAACTGATAGAAACGAATTTTTTTGCATTTTTAAACTAGATCCTGAAAAAAGGAAAGCTCTAGAAAAGATAATATTTGCATATTCAGATATATTTTCGAAATTTGAATTTGATTTGGGAAAATATAAATTAGCATATCACTCTATAGACACGGGATTCACCTCCAATTGCACAGCAACCTTACCTTATTCCTTACTCACAAACGGATGCCATGAATATAAGCTTATTAGTTGAAGATTTGTTGAAACATTGTGTGATCCCTTACAGCAGCTCACCATGGTCTGCACCAGCATTATTGGTTAAAAAGAAGGATGGAACTCAATGTTTTGTAGTAGATTATCGAAAATAAAATGCTGTTACCAAGGCTGATGCCTATCCGCTCCCCAATATAAATGAAATTTTATCACAAGTAGGAACATCAAAATTTTTAGTCCAACTCTATGACTGGCTAGTCTATACTGGAACCTTTGATAAACATTTGGATAGTTTGAAGGATTTCTTTGAGTGCTTGTGAGATGTTATTTTGAAATTAAAACAACGAAAATGTCAAATTTTAAACGATAAGGTTAATTACTTGGGACATATTGTTTTAGAGGAAGGAACAGCACCAGATTCGAGTAAAATTGAAGTAGTTTAAAATTTTCAATGCCCAAAAAATGTACGTGATGTACAATCATTTTTAGGCTTTGCTAATTTTTATGGAATGTTCAATATTTAAAGAATGTTTTGTGGGAAGGTGCCATTACATGCCTTGAAATTTGTGGTAATTACTGTGATACCTGTTTGAATCCCATTATCCTCTTTTTAATAATGGCATGTATTATGATGTTTATATAAAAAAATCTGTATGCAAGAAAAAATAGTGGAATATTAATGTTTATAGAAGCTTGATAAGAAAGATTGATGTTTATAGAGATTTTACTCAGAACAGGTGCTCTAAGACTAAAGAAAACATTAGGTAGGCCTCCCAGATGTATAAAAAAGAAATGTCATAATGCCAAAAGAAGTTTTTATATGATTAATAATAATAATAATAATAATAATAATAATAATAATAATCAATATAATTAT
Organism: Rhysida immarginata; assembly: GCA_023313115.1. NCBI lineage: Eukaryota > Metazoa > Arthropoda > Chilopoda > Scolopendromorpha > Scolopendridae > Rhysida > Rhysida immarginata. Next base: position 225,422 of record JAHWFO010024833.1, on the reverse strand, counting down.
ACTATACAAGATAATTTTATGTTTTTATGTATTTTTATATATCCTTTGTATTTAAATTTCTTTAAAAATATTAAAAACTAACAATCATATTAAAAAAAATATTTGTATAGTATAAAAATACTTATTTGTATTGTAAAAAAAAAAGAAAAATTTAATGATTCAAAATAGTATTATCATGTACATCTGTAATATTTTTCGTTTATAGAAACAATTTTATTTTTTTTTCCCAATTATTTTTTTAATTTCGATGTATCTTGTCTCTTGTGAGCATTCATTACTCTTTCGAGATACATCGATAAGCCTTATTATACCTAAATAAATAAATAAATAAAAATAAATAAAAAAAATAATAATAATAATAATTGTAACAACAACAGGGGAGTAACCAGCTGGGTATATTCCGGAAGGAAAATCCCAGTCTTGCCCCTCAGCAGGCATAAGCCCAAAATGGGGTTAATGAAAACATAAAATACAAAAATTGATTAGAAAAATAGAAAAAAAATAAAAGAAAATAATAAATAAATAAATAAATAAGTAAATAAATAATCCCTCTCAATCAAATGAACAATGAACAAAAACAACGCAAAAGACAATTTCATAAGAAAGTAATAGACTATAAAGATAATTTACAGTAGTAATAATTAAACAGAAAAAGAACCCTAAAATCACGACGATTTATCATTGAAAAAATCATAATCAATTTTACTTTTGTTAAAAAGATTTATTAATTTAAAAGCCGGATCTAATGCCGGAACTCGAAAACCAATTAGTTCAAGAGTCCGAGGGGAGCAAAGTTTCCCCCTAATGACTTTATTAAGAGTATTCAAGAGTACTCTATTAAGAATTTGTGCAAGATCAAAAACAGGTGCCGGGGAGACTGTATCAGGAAGATGCAATGCTCGAATAATAAACAAATTAAAATTTGAAAGTCTGTTTTGGAGATGATCAAATGATTGAATGCTCCCAGAATACCAAATCCAGGCCGCATAACAAATTTTAGGCAGCACAACAGTTTTGTAGAGTAATTCGAAAGTCTTTTTCTTCCTGAAGAAATTAGCTAATCGTTTTATGATTCCAAGTTGCTTGCTAATTTCTGGTATCAAGGAATCAATATAGTCAGTAAAGGTCAACTTTGAATTATATACTACTCCTAAATCCTTAATCTTTGTGCATCATTGGATTTTCTTATGAGATATACTATAATCACATTCGAAGTTTACAACTTTTCTGGAATATGTTAAACAAAATGTCTTGGAAACGTTCAAAGAAAGTCCATTATTAACAGCCTAACAGTGGACAGAATCAATTGCTTGAGATAGTTCATAACAATCTTTCCAGTTATGAATGGCAGAAAAAAGCTTTAAATCATCCGCATATAACAGAAAATTCATATTTGTACTACTAATGTAATCTATTATATCAACTATGAACAGGTTGAATAAAAAAGGCGCAAGCGAAGACCCTTGAGGAACCCCACTCCTTATTCTTCCATTGACAACAGTACCAACAGAATCCTTGACCACAAAACTTCTGTTTGTGAGGAAGGAGCTGAACCATTTTGAATGATAGCTTATTAAACCATCCTTATTAACCTCTTCATGACCAGCCTAAATCTTGAAGGATACCTCCCAGGACCAGATTTTATGTATTATCTGGCAAACCAATGACGAACGCACGTTTGCCATATACAGTTTTGTAAGAATATTTCTGTTTCAGAATCATTATCGAGGCATCAAAAGTTGCTTCAACATAATCATAATCATCCATTTTTTTTTACAAAAGCATTGTTGCTTACTGTATAAATATAATGTACAACAGTGGTGAAATTAGCAATCAAAGAATAAACGCAATGGTGCCATCTATCGACAGGAAAATGGACCCATAAAAGAATAAACTGTTCCAAAAGCTTTTACTCTTTCATTCCTGAAAAAACACGTTTTCATTTCGTTAATAGAATTAATAACTGAAAATGACGAACGCATATTCGTCATGGTATTGGACAGAGGGTTTAGCTTGAAGAATGCATGTTCATCACTGGTCTTGAAGAGGTTAAGTTTACTCAGTAGAAGATTGATGTTGATACTGTCAAGGCTTTTCTAAAATCAAAGTAAAGCACGTCCACTTGATTCCTCTGATCTATATTAGATACTAGGTAGTGTAGTAAAGAAGCTAGATTAGTAGACATTGACCTAGATTTCCTAAAGCCATGTTGCTCCTGGAGTAGATAAGGCTCAATAAAAAATGACAAATGAGTCATTACAAATGTCTCCAGGATCTTGGCTGGGAAAGGAATGATTGCAATTGGCCTAAAATCATTACAGGAAGCAGATCTAACTGTTTTAGGTACTGGAATCATATTAACCTGTTTCCAGGCACTAGGATAAACTCCAGCACTAAGGGATAGATTAAATAATTTATGTAATGGATAAAGAATTGCAGGCACACAGCCCTTAAACACATAGTCAGGAATTCTATTCAAATTGGGTAATCTAGAATTACGAGGATTTTGTTGACAGTTTCAAAATTTCGGATGGAGAGATTGCTGGAATTATCAATTTGCCAGGTACTCGATCCCAATAAGAGTAAGAGTTAGGATCAGGTAAAGGTAGACTGGTATCGTTACTCATGATGTTTTCAAATGAGATACCATTTCACTGACTGTACAATTATCTGACCAATGTTTTCTTGATGTGTTACTCCCAAGTAGCTTTTTAGTGGTTACCCAGAAATCGGAAGCCTGCAAATTGAGATCATTTTCTATAGAATTATAATGCTCTGCAAAGTTTTTATTAATCGCTGATTTAAATTTTGTTCGAGCTATCTTAAATTTATAATAATATTAAATCTCTTTGGAATTTTGTTACAAATGGGACACCAAATAATAATAATTCTCTTGATGATGAGTCTTTAAAAAATGAATTTTTATTATGGTGTACTAATCCTTTTGATATCTGCCTCTAAAATTGTAATTGATTATGAATCGCAGTATGTGTCCATGATGGGTAGTACTGGGCACATTGATAGCTATGGTATTGTTTATGCATTTAAAAGATATCTTCACGTTCGAATTCTCTTGACAATATTTTGGATTATGATGTAATTAAACATCTTATTATATGGTTAGCACCTAGGATTGCTGAACTACATAATAATAATATAAGACTCTTATATATCCTGATTTGTGAAAAAGTGGTTTTCTCACTCCTATTTCTAAGAGTGATCATCCACATGATTTTAAAAATTTTTGACCTGTTGTTAGAACCAGTATTATTTCTAAAATAGTTGATGTGTGTGTTTTTAAGACTTTGCATGAGCATATAAGTAAAGTACTCCCAATGAATCAATGGGGTTATGCCCTGTTTAAAAGTGCTGAGAGGTTACTGCTCTTATTTTATAAAAAGCTATCTAATGCTTGGCACAATCATATGATTAGTGTACTTGTAAAAAACTGACGTAATAGAAAGCAGTTGTTTTATGATTGTATGAAGCTTGGAGTAGGAAAGGATATGATGATGATCATAAAAAGTTACTTTGAAGGTAGAAGACTTTTTATCAAACAATATAATAAGTGGTTGTATGCTGATAATGATATTGGGGTGTTACAGGGCATGTTCATGAGTGGTATGTTCTTTTCGATATCAGCTGCATTGCTCCATAATTTTGCCTTGAATCATGAACTATTTTCTTACGTTGATGATAATTTTCTGATAAGGACCTATAACAAAATGGATAATAGTGTAACTGAACATAATATTTTGTCCGATCTTCAAAGGATACAACAATGGTAAGACGAGAGAAAGATGAAGTTAAACATTAATAAAACAGGTAAATTAGTAATTAGCAATGACAATGATCAACTTAATCAGATGTGCATTGTTGGTTCAATAACTGATAGTAGATTAACTTTTATTAATCATGTACAGAAATTGGCTAACAATCTAAAATAAAAGGTTTTTATTATTCAGAGATTGTCTAATACACTGACTAAAAAGGAGATGCATCTCATTTTTAACAATTTGGTTTACTCTGGTCTGAATTATTGTACTGTGATTTGGTCGAGTACTTCGACTAGAATTTTATATCCCCTTCACATAATTTTTAATCACTTACTTAGGCTTGCTTATAAAATTGACAAATACCAACATATTATGAATGTATGCAATAAATATAATAACTTGACGTTTGAATATTTTATTAAATATAAACATTCTATTGAACTGGCGGCGTTGGTCAACGATCCAAACCATCCATTTCATGATTTAAGGACAAACTGTACAAGTGGTCCTGATTATAGATCTACACGCAAGTTTAAATTTGTTTTAAACTTTAATGTATCTTTGGATCAAAACATGGATTTTCCCTTTTAAATTTATGTTAGAGTGGAATATAATTGCATATAATACTATCAAGACTATTTTTGAACGTTCACTTTTGAGTTGCAAAGGTTACTGTAAACGTTTTAACTCTAAAATTAAGGATTATGTCATGAGACAACAAATTAGTGAAGGGTATCATTTATAATGTTATTTTTATATCTGTTTGTTTATCTTTGTTTTCTTTTATGTATGATCTTTTATGTCTTTTCGGTATGTTTATTGCTTTCTACTTTTTGTGAGCAGAGTAACAATAAATAAATAAATAAATAAATAGAAGGCATGTAGATTCTTTTAGCACAATAGCTAAACCATTAATGAATCTAACAAAGAAAGATATCAGTTTTGACTGGACTGATGAAGTGGAGCTGGCATTCCAATCTCTGAAACAAGCTTAAATAACTGCACCTGTCTTATAAAGCCCAGACTTTGAAAAAGAGTTTTTGGTATCTACTGATGCTAGCTCTTTTGCTTTAGGAGTAGTACTTTTGTGGAAATTTAATGGTAAAGAGCATCCTATCACATATAGTAGCAGATTACTAAATAACAATGAAATTAATTATAGCATTACTGAGCACGAATATCTTGCTGTTGTCTATGCTGTGAAGCAGTTTAGAGTCTATTTGCATGCTAAACCATTTAAATTAATTACTGATCCACAGCCAATCTGGTGGTTGTTTTCATTAAAAGACCCAACCAGCTATCTGACCAGGGGAGCTTGTATCTACAATCTTATCAATTCGAGGTAATTCAGCAGACATGAAAATGCTGACGGGCTACCTTGTGTCCCCATTTCCACAGTGGCTGAGTATGAACCAATACTTTATCGTCACAAAATTGCTTCTGAACAAAAAAAGATTGAAATTGGAAGGAAGTTATTGAGCACTTAAAAAATAAGCCAGAACACCCCCTTTCCAAACATTGGTCAGAGAGAAAATAGAAAATTTCTGTATAGAAAGCTAATCTTTTATGTCAGAAAATCTCAGAATAACAAGGAAAACGGGGAACAATTAGTAGTACCTAATAATCTAATTGAATATGTTTTATACGTTTACCACATTCCTCCCACATCTGGATATTTAAGAGAAAGAAGAATGCGTAAAAAATTAGCCAAATTGTTTTATTGGCCTAGCATGAGGCAAGATATTCAGAAGTACTGTGCAGAGTGCAATAGCTGCCAGTGTAGGTCACCTCAGGAGAAACGTAAAGATCAACCTTTAATGGATTTTCCAGCTGTATAAGTTTGGATGTATAAGGTCCTCTTCCTCTGTCTAATTCAGGAAATAAACACATTCTAAGGATTATACAGGGTGTTTCATAATTAGTGTCCCATGTTTAGGTCCAAATAATGGCTCAAGGGGAACAGGTGGGGGGGAAATGAATATTGATTGTTTGGTTTTGATGTCCACTAATTCCAAATAAGAACATTTTGCGTCCCTGAGGGTGAAGGGGTAAATTTTGAAAATTTAAATTTTGTAGGGGTAGGGTTTAGACCCCATGTATTATTTAGAAAGTTGTAGAGCATCATGTAAAATGTGGGTTTAGCAAAAAAGCCGGTGAAAAAATCTCATGCCCTGCCCCCTTTATTGAGTCTAAATAACACATGGCGTCTAACCCCTACTGTACCCCTACAAAATTAGAATTTTCAAAATTTACCCCTTCACCCCCAGGGACGGGAGCTGTTTTTATTCTGAATTAAGTGACATTAAAATCAAATAATCAATATTCATTTTTCCCCAATCTGTTCCCCTTGAGCCATAATTTGGATCTAAAGACGGGACACCAATTATGAAACACCCTGTAGACCATTTTAGTCGTTTTGTGGAAGCTCTTCCAATGGCTGACCAGAAAGCAGAAACAATTGCTAAGGTGCTCACTGAAAGCATATTTACACATTAATCAATACCAATTCAAATTATGAGTGACAGTGGAACAAATATTACTCCGATCTCATGAAAGAAATCTGCTCACATTTAGGCATAAAGACATTACTCACGACAGCATTTCACCCACCTGGGAATGGAATGATCGTGAGGTTGAATAGATCACTCATTGACACTGAAACATTATATAAATTAGCTAACGCGACTGGCGCTCTCAGATTCCATATGTGGTTTTCAATTTAATACCACATCTTCATCTTCCATAGGAGAGAAACTTTCATGCTATTCTTTGGTAGGGACCCAGTCTTGCCCTTTGAAGTTTTAATAACACCAAGGAAGACCTATTATGACATTAAAAATGTGGCGACCCTATTTTATAAAATTATTATTGTTATTCAAGAAGATTATCATCAACAATTCTTTTATAATGGCATGAGTCTTCATATTTTATTTCATTCTTTTCACTTATCGAATCAGTTTCTTCAATCAACTTTTCAACATTAGAAGCCTTAATAGCTCTTCTATAAAATTCATAGAATTTTTAAACTTTTAATAGAAAACAAGCAGATATGATTTCTTTATTGGAATTCGACTTCAGATTACCGAACAATCATATATAGTGACATGAAATAATTGTCACGGAGGCTTTGTCAGGTCGAGTGGACTTATTCATATTCCTATCCTTGAATAGTGAGCCCGGATTGGAATCCATCCTCATGTGATTGTTCAAATTCCATGCATTAGAGATCACTCTGATTGACCCGCCAAAAATTAATCACCTTTCAGGGTTCTGTGACTAGATCATTTTGCATCATCTAAAAAAACTAGTTTACATCTCATTTTGAGGCTAGAATTTTTTTTTCTCTTCATGTGTGTAGATGTGCAAGAGATAAGAGACGAGACTTGCATGTTTTCCGTTCTCTACATCATGAACAATACGTCCAAGAAACAGTCAACTTAAGAGTGAAAACCTTTTTCACAGAATTTATCTATTGATACAGTCTTAGCAACCATAAAAAATGAATAAATTAATATTATTAGATATTGTTATTATTTTTCTCTGAAAGATTGAAAGTTAGATATCAGCATTGCGGAGCCTACAATGGACCACCCTCTCCAAGTCTTTACGTTGAAACCAGATAATGACCAGGTCAATGGGTATTATGCATTTGCTTGCTCCTCTTTAGTCTTGCGTTGGTCATCATTATTAATTGTAATAATATGTCTATCGTTTGATAATAATATTCAAGTATCTAAAAAAAATCATTATTAAATATATCAATATGTCTATTATCAAATAATTAAAAATTTCTATTTAAAAATAATATTCAAGTCTATAAAGCCATTCATAAAAGAAATTAATTCATTCTTGAAACTTTATATCTTCTTTAAAAGACCCTTATATTTAAATTGAAAGAATACTCATTATAATGATCCATTATCAAGAATACTTACTTAATTGTCAATTGAAATACAGTCTCGATTAATTTAAATTCTATATAATTCCTTTTGATTATAAACCTTTAAATCTCCTTTAGAGATCTATATAATTGAAATTAAAGGAGTTATAATTATAATGAACCAATATTACCAGAAATTGTTTAATTCCTACCTGAAATTTCGTCTGATTCTAAATAAATTCTTTCTAATACTTTTTAATTAAATTCTTTATTAACTCTTTATACAATTTATGCCATTTTGACAATTTGCTTATTATATTGTTTATATTGTGAATAAATGTTTATTTTCGATAATTGGTATCCGTCTTATTTAAGGAAAACAAAGAATTAAATCAAAAACCTTAGTACCAACTTACATTGAGCCGAACCATGCACTCGTACCCTATCCGAGAAACACGGAAGGTAAGTGTTCTAAGGGACCTTAAAATTGGCTTTAACTGAATTTTATCGATATTTTCCAAATTTTAATAATTAATAAGGTCCTGGGTCCTCACAATGGCACAGTGCAACATGATCACTTTTAATATTTTCGAAATATAACGTTATTTCACAATAGCATAGTTGTCAACAGGATTTGTGTTTTTTTAATAAAAACTTTATTGATTGCACTCTTACTGTCAGTGAATTGTTTGTTTTTCTTTTAAAGACAAAAACGTATCTTACAGATTTTATTTTTGGAAAAATGATTTGTTGTTTTCATGGTATTTTGTTAACAAGAGTATAGAAAGAAACATTTTTATTCTGAAATTTTATTGCAATTGGGGTGTTTGTACTGAAAATGGAGATTATAGATCTGCCACTTATGGAGAATTTTTTTAACATCAAACATTGAGGAATTTTTACAGAAAGTAGACGAAGTGGCAGAGGCAGTGAAATGGATCGATGAAACGATAGTCAATATGGTTAAGTTATGGTTAAAAGGAGTGGCATTTTTCTATGTACGGGAAAGTGGTATGTTGCATACCTTAGATAATTATGGAGGCTTTAAAGAGATTATGAGGGCTAGATTTATACAGGAGACAGTGGAACAATGGGAAAGAGAATTTAACACTTGTTGTCAAGAACCATTCGAAGCCTTCCAGCAGTTCACAACAACACTCGCATTTTTGGGACGAAAATTGATGTTACAGATAGAAGAGGACGAAGGCAAATAGCAGATGATAAAAGAGAGTATGCGAAAGATATTATAATGAATAGAATGCGAAGTAGGTTTGTGACAGGATTGTTACTTTACATACAGTGAGGTATGTTTGTGTGGAGCCTGAGAGTTGGGAAGAAGCAGTAGGAATTGCGGAGAAAATAGAATGATCAGAGAAGAGATTGCAAGCACAGGCAGTGATGGGAATGATAGAGAGGGAGAGGAAGGAAGATGAAATAATGATAGAAACAACGATGAGAAAGATTAGGACCGGAAATAGAAGCGATGGTGCAAAGATCATTAGAAAATCGTATTAAAGGAGATAGATATGGATCTATAGGACAGAAATTTTGTGATGGAGAAAGGCGAGACTGATCGGAGAGTCACAGGTCACCCCCAGGTTATGCGCACAGATATAAAGTGTCGACGGTGTTCGGGGAAAGGACACATTGAGAAAGATTGTAAAAAGAAAGCAGAAGAAATGAGAAGGTTTACCCCCCATACAAATGTTCAAATGTCTGAAGAGAGAAGTAAATACGTCTTGAAATGTTACAAATGTGGTGGAGCCCACATTGTCCACAACTGTCCCATAATCAAACAGTTTTTTCATTGCGAAGATGATTTGAGATGTGCAGTTTTCCATCAGAGAGGCCATTTGTCCTGAGCATGTGGAGGGATCCCTGAGAGGAGGGAGCCCACTTGTAAGAAGGAGACAGGGAGGATCGAAAAATGGGAAGAAAACAAAAAGCGTAAATTAAGGAGAAGGCAGAAGGCAAAAGAAAGAAACAATAAGGAGGATAAAATGCCGAATAATACAATGATATTACTGACAAAGGCCATAAAAGAGGAAGCGAACGTTCTGACCCCAGCGCAGGTAAATAATGTTACAATTAACGAATTGAGGAAAGAGATTGAGAAGAAATTACAGAAATTTAAAAAGGAAGAAAAAGAAAAATTGGCAGACACAGTGGTAAAGTCTGTACGTCGAAATGTGGAATTGGGAAAAAGAGTAGCAGTAGTAGAGGTCATGGTTTCAGAGATAAAAAAGCAGATGAAAAAAGGGACAGAGAAGCTGGTAGAGATTGCGGCTGATTTGGAGGCACGAAGAAGCTGTTTGATAGATATATGTGATGATAAAAGTGAGGAGAGTGATGAACCTATGGGAGGAATTCTGGAGACCAGAACCCCCTTCTTTTAATCAGTCAACCCTCATGTTGAGGCTTTAGTGCAGCCCTGTGTGACTCAGAAGGAGGGAGATTCTGTTGCGGTTAGTGAGGGGTTAAGGAAACAATTGGGATGGATGGAGAATATTTTGGCAGATGTGGTTAACCAGGCTAAGGGGATCGAGGATCAAATGGATGGTGGGAGAAAAGGTGGAAACGTCTAAATAACCAAAACAACCGAAACGGAATTTTGGGATGATCCTGAGCCACAAATCAGTTTATGTTTTAAAACTTGTTTGAGTGGAATTCTATTTTTTCTTCCCCTTGAGTTAAGGAAAAAAAAGGCTGTTTGATTAATACTGCTATAGAACTCCATTTAAAATGTTATTATAGAGCCTGAAATAGAGAAGTTTGAATGCATCTCATTGACTTTCACCTTCTCTATCACACTTGAATGATGTTAATTCAATTTTCCAGTGAGAAAAAAAAACATCACAGAGAAGCACGGTTTTTTTTAAGGGATTTAGTTTCCCATCACAGTGTTGTAATCACTGTTCATTTTTCCTTTGAAAGAAGGATAAAATCATGAACTTAATTGTGAATACAAAGCTAAACGCTCTGTTCTTGAAAAATAGACAATTGTGTTTATGTGCATCATAAAATGTTAGATATTTGGAAACAATAAACCAATGATCCTAAGAAGAAATATTTCGAGTAATGCATCAGGCTAGAAAGCAAAGTCGTTTATACAGGTATAGTGGTCTTATTAATATAGTAATACAAAATATGGGACAGTATTGTTTAAATTCATTGAAAATTTTGACGGTTTGGATGGACCTAGTTGTGGTAGAAAATTCTCGCTTTGGTTCGGCTGCACCTACTTGAAAGGATTTCATTCTGGAAAAAAAATATAGTAATAATGTTTTTTCAAGCAAAATTTTTTTTTGCATTCAAAAAAGGTTCCAAATTCATTAAGCTCTAACTTAATTATAACACTTTTGGACTCGTATTGGCTAAACTAGTGATTCTTTGAAAATTGCCTAAGTATTCTAAAAAAGTGACCCTACAAATATAAAATTACGTTCTTAATTTTAGAACCTGAAGAAACACAGACCAAGTGTTTTCCACTGCTTTCCAAGTAGCAATTTCGAAGAAACAATCTTCAAGAAAGGGTACCTTCTGAATTTTAAACATGTATACTGCAATTTTTATAGTTTCACTCTTGCCCGCCATGTATTTATGTATTAATAGGGAATTAAAATTAGACATAGGTATTGTATTCTCCAAACAGAATTATAGCGAACTCGGCAAATAATTGGAAAATCGTAGTCGACATATCTTTCGAGTCTTTTGTTACAGGTATTACTCATATTATTAATGGCTTGAGGCAGATTAGTAGTGAATAAGAAAATATTTTAGGCTTAGATGCCATGTTAAATAAGGAACTACGTTTTTTAGAGTGAGAATCGCGTATTTTGTGACATGATATCATAGGCGTACAAAATTTGTTGATGCTTAAACGAGTATGTCGCGGATTATTTATTATAAGTGGAGAACTCCTAAGAACTTTATTTGGAGTAGCAACAGACAAGGAACTGGTAAATTTAAACAATAAAATAAACGTCTTACGAGATAGGCAAGATGGCATTCTACATTTGGTAGATAAACAAACTACCTAGTTATACAATACCATCAATGAAATTATGATTATGAAAAGGATAGATAATTTGTTAGTAAGACAATATTTCAAGGACCGTAACCATACAATAGCTTACAATGCACTGTCTAATGTGCTAGGTTATGCAGAAAAGATTTTTAATAAATTCCAATTAGAATATTTAAAATTAAAAGAAGCTATCCATAGCCTGAGCCAAGGAAAACTTAATACCTATATTATTTCTGAAGACGTATTATTAGATACTTTAAGCGATATTGGGAAAAGTTTGCCTGAGAATATTGCCTTAATATCACTGCCAGATTGGGAAACAGTTTATCATTATTATTCATGGGCCTCAGTAACTACAGTAGCTTTAGAACAACAAATAAGATTATTTATTGATATTCCGTTAATTACTTCCCATTATGTATTTGAGGTATACAAAGTGATTAGTTTACCTATAAAGATTCCCCATGTAGAAGCGTATGTGTATTTTTAGGCACGCGAACCTTTCTTAGCCGTCTCACGAGACGGACAACTTTATCTAGTTCTTAGCGCTATTGAGTGGTCGAATTGTCAATTCAGTCCATCTTCAGCTATTTTTAAGGGGCCGCGACAGAGCTGTGAGCTTGCTCCTTTCCATGGAGATGAAATAGCAATATACGAACTTTGTGAGAACCCTCCTCCCATCTTTATTAAGAGAAATATTTTGGGTCAGTGGATATACAGTGTAGCTAGGCCCATGAATATCACCTTAGCCTGTCCAACACAGTGATCAAGAGTATTAAAAGAAAGTCGTACTTTTAAGATAAATGGTACAGGAAAATTGGAAATACCGAATGCTTGTGTAGGAGTTGCAGATGACGTGGTCTTATCACTATTTGTTCAGGGCGTGACAACTGTTAACTCACCTTTTTCAGATTCGAATTCTCTTGTCGAACCAGATATTATCAGAATTTTCAATCATTCGGAATTTCGAGAAATTGTTAATGAAATGTAAAAATTTAATAAAACATATCAGATAACTTACCTAAGAATTCTCAATATATGTCTTTAGAACGAGCCGGAGTATCTTTACGAGACATCAGACAGCGAACAGTGATGTTGTCACAGGAGTTGAAGACAGGTGTCCAGTTAGAATCAGGCATTTCATATTATGAAGTGCTATCCGTCATTTGCGTCACGATAGTTCTATTACTTATTGTGGTTATTGTTTTAAGACGTTTTAAAATAAGATTTCAAATATGATAAATGATTGATTCGCAAAAAAGCATTTAACATCTACAATACAAATACTATAACAGATATGGAAATAAGTGATGAAATTTATTTGTCTGAAGTAGACAAAAAAGGAATATTAAACAGAGATGGGCCGTGTCGAGCTTGAAAGGAGGTCAGGCTGCAACACGGGTTAAGGTTATTATATGAGATAGAGAGAAGGAAGTTAATACCCCTTTTGATTCTATTGTAATTTCTTGGAAATCTTCCCCTCAAGTTACAAAGGCAATAGCGTTTGAGAGTATTCATTCTTTTCAGTTTGAAAAGTTATTTCCAATAGATTGTAGAAGCAATTAAATAATTTATGGCATTACTTTTAAAATGTATATTTAAAGGATTTGTGTTATATTACTAGATAATGGGCAAATAGAAAATATACAAAATAAATTTTATTTTACCCTTAAAAATCACTTTACACATACACTTGACACTATTATGATTAGTCTATTTTTAATTATTTTATTGAATTAAGAATAAAATTTATAATTAATATTGGTAGCCAAACATTAGAGTGAGTAATGATGCATTTACCTATAAAGAAAAAATAAATATATGAAACTTTTGATGAAAACTAAACCTTTGCATCGGGAGCAAGCTAAGAGCAATCTCCCCCCCCCCCGTTTTCTTTTCATGATGCGATTGGATTGTGATCAATTATCATCACAATGGACGTTTGCCAAACGAGCACCGAGCATCAGAATTCAGAAATCATCATTTCAACTTAATGTTCCAATGGAATAACAACATGTATCTCGACTTAAGGAATTTCTACTACAATCAACAATTTTCTGCCCACAACAGAAACATCTTTTCTGCCGTAATGAACTGTTTTCCACAGGTGAAAATTTTTCCGGACGTTTACTTCAAGTTCGTGCAGATAAAAACTTTTTGTTATTTGATTAATAAAGCCAATCCTGTAATGAACATTTGAAAACTTTTATTTATTTAAAATAATCAGAGCTTTTAATTTGTGATAATCTTTTAATTATGAGTTAACTTTTAATTGCAACAAATGCTTTGTAATTTTGATTATAACCTCTTAATGAATCTTATATTAAACTAATGTCTGTTAATAACCTGAAACTTTATTCTTTTATGTGGAAATGTTTCTTAACTTATTAAAACTTTAAACGGAACTACTCTTAATAATATGTAATGACGAAAAATTTCATGATTGTTTGAAGATGTAATCTGTTCTTTTAGTCATTGGAAAAACTGTGTTAATTGAAAATATCAATGACTTTGTGTAAACATGAACTTTTCTTTCATACTGGAATTTATTATTTTCTTATGTAATAACAAAATCATGAAAATGTTACGGATTTTTAATGTATTGATCTTTCATACTTATCGTATTTATGGAAAAATAAAGTGCTGTTTGGAGGTGATGATGTCTGACCGAGGTTGATGAGTGAGTCAGTTGAGTCCGTAGCCCCTACGTGGAAGACGGCGTAGAAGACATCATTAGCATCTACACGGAAGAGGCTCAGAACGTTTGACGCAAAAACTGACCAAGTTGCCTCTCGGAAACCTCTTCTAAGAAATTTCTTATCCAATATATAATGAAATTTCGTTTCTGCGAGAGTAAGGCCCGCCGCAAATACGCTTTGTCGCGCGCGGCATGGGTCGCTCTATGGCCACTGCGCATGCGTCGGCGTCGCTCTATGGCCACTGCGCATGCGTCGGCGTCGCTCTATG
>JAHWFO010024833.1:197268-208269 GCA_023313115.1 Rhysida immarginata | reverse complement strand
TTGGATGGTTTAGGCGTGAAACCATATAGTTTAGAACCTTTCCTGCGCGATCACCCGTCATTAGACGAGGAATCCAGTGTCGCCGAATCGACAGAAAATGTATCACCCGCAACAAATTGTCAAGTATAATTAATAGATATATTATTTAAATGTGAACAATTTCATGATATTAATTTTTAAATTAGGTATCAGTGCACAATATGTGAAGATATGCCAACATCACAAGTGCAAACGTATGCTGTCGTAAGATTCATTATTTTACACACGTATTGTATAGTGTATACAGTTATAATTTTATAACGTCCATTTTACAATACAATGGTTTATTAATGGCTAACTAATTGTATTGTAAAATGGACGTTATAAAATTATAACTGTAAACCTCCAAATTGGTTAAATAACAGGAATTCTATGCATTGAATTCTATATTGCACACACTTTGCCTTGCATTGTTGGTCATGAGACATATATTGTTGATCCTTCATAGTGTTGGTGCATTGCATGTTGACACCATTGTTGATACCTATTGTTGCACAAACTTTTATTTGCATTGTTGGTCCTGAGTTATTTATTGTTCATCCATGCAAAGTGTTTGTGAATTGTGTGGTGACACCATTGTTGTTACTTATTGTTTGAAAAACTTTGTCTTGCATTGTTGGTCATGAGATATTTCTTATTAATATGCCCTGCCATAACCATGAATATCAATTTTTTAACAATAATTATTATTTTTTCGAAATCTGAGGTAGATAGTGACCTTCCTTATGCTTTGAAGGTCATGTATGCGAAATTTTATCAAGATCGGATAAAAACTGTAGATTTGTATAAAAAACAAACAAACAAAGAAACCCACAAACAAACCCACAAACAAACATCCTTCTTTATATATATAGAAGACTAGCAGAGGAACTGGCATTGCCCAGGATAATTATGCTTGTAGGCAAAAAGATCAACCTCAAAAAGATAAATTGAACCTCCAAATTGGTTAAATAATAACTCAATCACTACAATATAGAGCGAAGGGACTATCCATTCTAAGAAAATTTCGAAAGACAGGAATTTAACTCTTCATTGAAAAAATCCATTCTAGGTGATATTTCGGGATTTGATTTACCGAAAAAAATTTTTACCATTTTAAAGGCTCACAATGGATGGACCTCTCCAAGGATGCCTTCTAGTCTAAATAATTATTTACTCATGTAATCTAACTTTAGATGTACACTTGATGTTGTTGCAAATTCCTTTCTTCTTTCGATGTCTTGAAGCAAAAATTGGCCATTCATGAGTTTGTGTAGTCTAGCGGTCGTTGATTCTTCTATTTACTTGCTTACCACTTGCTCAATACAGCACGGAGCTAAAGGAGTGCTTCCTCTATCGTCTTTCACTCTTTCCTAGAAGAGAAAGAGAAGGCCCTGGGTCTTCACAAAAATAACTATAGCAGTGAAGTGGAAGCTAGGCTTAGACACGCATAACTAATTACCAACATATATAGTGCTGAGCAAGCTGCTAAGCGAAAATAGTCCAATGACAAGAGGCACATGCCATATTCATTTAAAATAGATGATTTACTTTACCTGGCTATTCGTCAAATTAAGAAAGGATGACAAAGAAACTACCTGCAAATTTCGATGGTCTGTACAGAATAATCACTTAAATGAGCTTTGTCAAGTTTATCATTTAGCATTTAGAAAGTGGCAAGAAAAAACTAGTACATGCAAATAGGCTCCATCCAAAGATAGGCGACCATCAGAGCTGAGGAAACAAACTGAACCACGCTCTATTAAGGAACCTGAGCAAGCTCTCACATCCTCTCCTACGATTTATTCAAAGGAAGATTTACTTGTACAACTACCTGAAGATGCACAGGAGAGACACAAAATTGACCTGCTCGTTCTACAGTCTGCACACCAAGAAATTGCGCACGAAAGACAGGAGCAAAATCGCCAATTGAACAACCAGCACACCCTGTAATTATGAGGGAAAGACGGCTGCCAATCGAGCCACGTGTTCGTGCAGAGAGAAGAGAAGGCCAACCTGAAAACCCACTCTACTTACTGCGAAGGTTGCGTCCAGCTCCACCTCTTCCTTGGCTCTTAGCATCACCTCGTGATCGTAGATCAATGGGAGAAATAATGCCTGAAGATGTTGACAATGAAACTAAAATGCCTATTTTAGAACCACAGGAACAGGCAGTGGATGCTATCTGCAAAAATAGCATCTGCAATGAAGCACAATTTTATTCATTGTGAGACCATGAATATGTCAGCTAAAGAGCAGACACCACAGGCAGCCTTTGCGAATGATAACAAGGAATAATGAAATGTTTAATGCTAAATCAGCATTAAAGTGTTGGCTTGGGTGTAGGCTAGCTCATTTTCTTTGATTCCATGTCACTAACAATTTGTGCTTAAAATTATTATATAAGAAACCTCCATACAATTCTTTTTAATAACTTATTCTTTCATGAGTGCTGAAATAATCTTATATTCCATTTGTAACCTTACGATTATAAGTTTTAAATTAACCTTGTCACATATTATTCAACATAGTAAAAAGCTTGTAGATCAAACTTGTCTGTATTAGCAGATATCTTATCTGCTAATTAAACCCACTGAGGGACAGCAAAGCATTGAAAAATCATAATAATTAATACAGCATTCCTTACCTGCATTACACAGTACTAAGAAAAACTAGCTTAAAGAAATGTTTAAATGATGCAAAAACCCTTATGATATTCTATTCAGAGGATTTAAGTTGACAAATAATTTGTTCTTAATTATAATAGAGAATATCCATATTAGATATAAAATTTGTGGGAAAAAACTTTTTATTCTCTAAATACCCAATTAGAGGCTAAAAATGAAAGGCATTTAAATCTATTCTGAGTTGAATCAACCTGCAGGGTGTCTAGCAAAACGATTTTTTAAAGTCCCTGATTTTTCAAGGTTACAAAAAACAAGGGAAAAAATTCACTTGATTCAAAAACATATAAAAATACATAAATTTCTTCATAAGACTTAATACTCCTTATAAATTGCTTTGGAAAGGTTTAATTAAAAGGCATAGTGATTTGTTATAATTTATACATTTTTCTGGTTGTTGGGTTGAAACATGGTTAAGATTTTTTCTTCAAATCTCTTTCTTGATAAACATGAATGGTGTTCAATTTTATAAATAGATTTCTAAGAGCTATTTAATTATAGTAGAGTCAAAATAGACAACTCTATCCATTTTAAAAAATCCAGATTTATTTTTCATGTAATATTGATAAGGTAGCCTCAAATTCTTTCTAAGTTCTTTATCTAAAATTTAATCAAACAGTATTTACATTTATTATAAATGAGTAACAGTAGACAAATAACCTTTGAATTAATTTCCAAATAGCATTATTTAGAAGCCTAAGCAAAAATAGTTTAAGACTGAAACAGTTCATAGACTTTGTGAGATACTTTTGAATAAATAGTTAAGAATTGGGAGCACTTATTCGTCATTTATATCTAATTTATTAAAAGCTGCATTCAAATTTATTTAATCTCTTGATTGAATTCGTTTTCTTAGTGACTAGTCATAGACAGAAAGGATTTACCTTGTAAAATAAAGCTTCATGAAGGTTTTTATTCCAAAGTATTACTAAAACTATAAAGCAAATTAGCTTACATTTATCTAATAATCAAAGATAGAATTTCATGAATTTTTCCAACACTTTCAAGGCAATCCAATACATTTTCTATTTCTTTCCTGAGGCAGATGCTTCCTCCCTACTATATGGAATGTCTCGCACAGGTGTCAACTGATGACCCTATACAGACATCCGGACACCCTGTATCAACCCAAATATTTATGTCTCATGAGCATGCATCTAATTGCTTATTAGTTGGAGGTATACGAACCCCCCCTCACTAAATATGGATAAAGTTGGATAACCGTGTTAGTGGGGCAATATCATTGCAAAGCAGTGTAGATCGGGAAAATGTTTTCATTACCTGCCATGGATTTCCGCAGGTTGCGATGAGTTAACCCTTCCCCCCCTCTGTTATTCATACAACAATACATATTTAAATTTATAAATTTAAAAATAATACTATTGTCCGTGCGCTACAAGAAGACCGCTGAGTTGCTTAATGTGCTCGTATGGAGTTGCTGCAGTTGCAGATGAATCTATTCATTGTTGGGAGACAAACAGCCAAATTTGAGTTGATCCATCTTTCACTGATGTAAACAACTTTCTTCTCTTATTTTTTTCATATTTCTGAGGTATCTACTTCTCCATGCAAACGTTTTCATTTGTTAGGAAACACGGCCAGAATTCATTATTGCGCTACTTGATATTAGCGTTTTTCCTCCCTTCCATAGACTGATCTGCAACTACCAGCGACACCATACGAGCACATTAAGCAATGCAGCAGTCTTCTTGTGGCGTGCAAACAGTACCACAACAATAAGGCAATCCAACAATAACAATCAACAATCCACTCTTACACTGAACAGTATTAAAATTACAAAAAATATGACATTTTATTAGGCAACAGATTTTTTCATAAGAATAACCTCGAAAGAGTCATGGATAAATTAAACCCTACACAGCCAGTGAAAGCTGGCAAGAAAAGTTAAATTTAAACATTAAAACATTTACCCTAAATCTGATTATATTCAGCTAATGTGCACAAAGCCACGTATTACTCTAGTTGGTTTCTAAATTATCAATTGTAAATAGAAAACAAAGCTCCTCTTGGTATTTTTGCTTATAACAATCTGTTCTATGTCCCATATGTATAAAGAATCCCTCCTAACGTTAATGGGTTCAAATCTATGCTAATTAATTTGGGTAAAGGTAATATACACTGAAGAGCCAAAACATAATGACTACCTACTCAATAACGCGTTGTGCCACCTTTGTCTTGCAAAACAGCTACAACTCACCTTGGCATGGATACCACAAGTTCTTGGTAGATGACTAGAGACAGGTTGTAGCAAGTGTCTAAGCAGCGATCACGCAAAGTCGAGATATTCCGATATAGTGATGTATGAGCTCTGTGCTGCTGCTCCATGGCATCCCAAATGTGCACTATCAGATTAAGATCCTGCGAGTTAGGTGGCTGGGACATTAATTAGAATTCATCTTTATGCTCCTCAAACCACTCCAACACAATTTGAGCCTTGTGACATAGGACATTGTCCTGCTGGAAAATTCCATTTCCAGTTGGGAAGACAGACGGCAAGTAAGGGTGCAACTGGTCCGCAATGATGTTCAGATAGTCCGTAGCTTTCATGATCCATTCTAACACAACTGTTGGTTCCAGAGCCGCCCATGAGAACATACCCCAAAGCATAATACCACCACCACCAGCCTGTATAAGGCCTGCTGTACATGGGAGGAGCAACGGTTTGCCTGGAAGTCGGCACGACTTTCGACGTGATTAATAAGAAATCGTTATTCATTCGACCAGGCAACTCTCTTCCACTTATACATCGTCCAGTCTCAATGTTCCCGGGCCCACTGTATACGTAGTTGACAATGATGCTTGGTCAACAGAGACACACGAGTGGGACGTCTGCTGCGCATTCCTATATCCAACTGTGTCCGCTGAACTGTATGTTCCAAAACACTTGCACTTGGACCTGCATTGTATTGGGCTGTCAGCTGAGCCAGTGTCTGGCGCTGAACTTGCTTTACCAATCGAGACAGTCTCCGATGTCCTCTTTCTTTGATGTTGCCTGGGCGTCCAACACCTTGGTGTCTTCTTGTGCAGTTTCAGACATACTTTTACCGAGTCTTCGGGCCATTACAATCTGCCCTCTATCAAATTCGCTTTGATCAGCAGCCTTTCCCATCACTCGCAAAATTAATTAAATGCAAGACTGATTCCTTACCTTCTCCAGGAGCGATTAAACACTATTCCCACTTAATTATGTGCCCACCACGTGATCCAGATGAGTTCATTCACCAATGTTGGGATGGTCTTAAAGTTTTGGCTTTTCAGTGTATATAAACGTAGTTAAGTTACCAAACCAACCTCGAGGAATGCAGTTAAGTGAGGCTGGTATTTTACAAATATGGCACTTAAGGGGGGACTTCAGACAAAATTTTAGTTATTCATTTAAATCCTCTCATTTTTTCAGTATAAAATAGTATTATAAAAAGAAGGCAGGATAGAAAATTTCATCAATCTATCTTCAATAGTTTCAAATATTATATTGAAATTTTGGTGAAATTTTGGATCTTCATTATGGTGAAATTTTGGATCTTTCTTATGTAATTGATAAAAAAAATGTAATGAATATTTTACAATGTTACTTTATTATTTGTATAGCAGAAACCGTATGTTACACAATAACAATAAGATATTTATTAATTTGTTAATAATGTTTCATGGAAAGAATAAAGAATATATAATAAAACATTTTTCACTGTTTTACAAAGAAAATAATTTTTATAAATTTTTGTTATTAAAAATATAGATTTTCCTCCTGGAAAGACATTTGGATTTAATTCCTCATGTCTTTCATTTAGTTTAACAATTTTCATTAGCATATCTTTATTTAATATGGCATTAACTCATGATGTTGGACATTAGTAACATTTCGAGAAAGATGCTTTGAAAGTTTTGAAATTTTTATTTATATTAATTGGAGCAATGTAGAAGAAATAACATAGTATTCTTTCCTTTACATTAAAATTAAATATATAATAATATGTATTGAGAATAGTACATATTATATTCCTGTTTTTTTATTCTTGTTTTTTACCTGTATATTGCATAAATATAGCTTAATCCCCTCTTGATCAGACTTATTCAGTTTAAAAGCATCCATACAAGTATCTATTGCACATTAAACTTAATTTAAATATGTCAAAGCACATGCAGTAATTGAATAACTTGAACAGTCCATACCTGATACATATTTACAAATTATGTAATAATCCTTCATTGATTATTACTATATGATTATGAAACTTTTGGAAAAACAAATACTAAATTTTTCACTGCTGCCTATTGTGCAAGTCAGAAGGAAAAATTTTAAAGTCATATGATGAATGATGCCTTCAATACAAAATAAATATATAGTTAAGTTCCATATACCTCAGCAGATATTTTTTAATAGTCTAAAGAGGAGATGCTTATTAATAGGTTAATTAATTAAATCCAGGGAAAGCTTCTTATCATTTCATCATTAAAATACAGGGTGTTCACATGAATTCTGACATATTTTATTGCAAATAAATAGATATGTTCACATCCGATTAACATGGATGTTTGCACAAGCCTTCTCACATGCAAGAAGTTTAATCACACCTTTACATTACCACCATTTCTCAATACGCAGTTCCCAAAACGAGCAGACATAGCATTCCAGGTGTTTTACATCATTTGTTGTGGGACCCCTGTGATAGCAGCTGTGATTTTCCTTTTCAGGTCAGCAAGATCGATAATGTACACAACACCCTTGATCTGCCCCACAGGAAAAAGTCTGGATCTGGGGAATTTAGTGGCCATTGGATTGTCCCATCTCTCCAGCACCAGCTATCATTGAAGAAAGCATTCAGGTACTCACGAACTGCAAGAGCCCAATGCAGTGGGGCACTATCTTGCTGAAAAATTACGTCTGCAACATCATCAATCTGTGGAATAACAAAGTTCTGTAACATGTCTAAGTAATTGTTCCATTTAACAGTTTCCTCTAAAAAGAAGAATGGTGCGATGATTCGATGACGTGTCAGCCCACACCAAATGTTAACCTTTGGTGATACCCGTTTGAGCTTGTAAAACTAAGGTGAATTTTCTCAACCACATACAGTGGTGTTTTGAGTATTCACCCTGCCACTAACATGGGAATGTGGCTTCATCTGAAAACAGCCATCAATCCAGGAAGTTAAGCTCTACCTGAGCTGGGCGAATCATCATCTCAAAAAACGCCAGATGCTTGGGATAATCCGTTTCCTTTCGGGCTTGAACACATTGGATTCTGTACGGTTACAATTTTAAGCGGCGCCAAAAAATATTATGACAGGTCGACAATGGAATCTCAGTTTGTAGAGACAATCACTGCAAAGATTTGTTAGGGCTACGTTGCATTGCTTGTCTCACTGCATGGATTTTTCCCCTGAAATGAGTTTCTTGCTGCTTCCCTCTTGCCTACAAATGCTCCCAGTCTCCTTGCACCGATTGAACCACTCAAGAATGCCTCCTCTACTAGGTGCTCGTTTGATTTTGTAAACCTTTCTAAATTCATGTTGAACGGCAGTA
Source organism: Rhysida immarginata (assembly GCA_023313115.1). NCBI lineage: Eukaryota > Metazoa > Arthropoda > Chilopoda > Scolopendromorpha > Scolopendridae > Rhysida > Rhysida immarginata. Next base: position 200,023 of record JAHWFO010024833.1, on the reverse strand, counting down.
ACAATTTCCAATTTCGCAATCTACATTACACACTGAGCCTTCTGTTGTACGTTTGTTCCCATCTTTCTGACGCATGTACTGGAAACGGAAATAAATGTGCTCCAGTGTTGCCTACTACAAAAACTTCTTGGGTGTGAGAAGGCTTGTGGAAACATACATGCTAATCGAATGTAAAGTTTTCTATTTATTTGCAAATAAAATGTGTCAGAATTCATGTGAACATCCTGTTTATTGAAATTTTAAAATATTAGACTTGGATAATGTCCATTATATTTAATCCCTTTAATAATCCATTACATTAATATGCTCTTAATAAGAACCTTGCAAAGCATATGGAAATAATAAAAACGTTTACCATATAACATAAAGCAGACACATGTACCAAATTATATTTACAAACTCACCAACTGTAATGTTTCCAAAACTAAGTACTTCAATTATTCTAGAGATATCTTTGACAATCCTCATTCCAAGAGAAGAAAATTTAGGGAATTTATTTTTTTTAATTTATCAAACCTGCTTATTAGAAGGTTGTATATGCATGCCTGAGGATGCTATACAGCATATAAGCATAATTTAGTAATTTCAGAAACATCAATTTGTCAAAGTAGAAAAATGTTTTGATAGATCTTTTTCATTACTAAATACAGTAGTACAAATATTACACAGCTAGTTGTTAAATCTTATAAATAGAGTTTTAGCAAAATGAAGTATAGTAATATATTATTGAGAATACGACTATTCACTTATAATGGATTTTTTTCAAAAAGTTTTTAAGGATGAAATAACAAGTTCAACAAAAATCATAAAATAAAGTGCATTCTTTCTTAGGGTAAAATTCAATTTTTATAAAGAAAACTTGAAACAACATATAAATATTAATTTTAAAATATGAGCATTTTGTAGTATTACATAATTCAATATCTACACGAGGTCAATCTTAAACTTATCTGAAAAATGAAATTCTTGATCTATCAGTCAAGTGCATTTCCATCTTCTGAAAATTGAAAATGCCTTTTTGTCAATTGAATATGCAAAACAGTTAAAAGTACAGAGGTGATATGGGGAAGAATGTTGTATATTTGTCTCTTTTTCCTGTCAATGACTAGTTGAGGGAGGGGGTATGTATTCTGGTAGTTGAGTATAATTTTAAAAGAAATTTAGCCTAAATTTTCAGGCTTAGGATATACACATTACTTTACAGTTTTCCCCCCCCCAATATTTAACTTATTGTAAGCAAGTGTATTTTTGGGTTTTTAAAAGAATATTATATTTTCTTGTTATCTAAGACAGCAAACGATACAGTAGTATTGAGAATAAAAATATTAAATCTTCTAGTAACATGAACTTATTTTATTAATTTTATTTACCTATAATTTTCATGATTATTAATATAAAGAAATAAATATAGATTACAGATAAACAGTCTCTTAATTTATCAGTTAGCTATTATCACATAGGATAGAAGCATACGAGAAACTAATTTTGACTTTTAAGTTCCGCCTCCCTTTCATCCATTCTGGACCCCCGTTTCGCATTAAACATGTTTATCTGAAAACCAGGATCGTACCTAATGATTTAGTTGTTATGTGATGCCAATAACCTGTCCCATTTTCTCGACAGTCTGGTTGGGGTAGAAACTTGTCTCCTGGGAACGAATGCGACCTGTAATTGGAAAGAGGAACAGTGGCTGCTGCTTCTTCTACTCCTTCCAAGAGCTTATATCAATTAATAAAACATGCACGATCCCTAAAATAAAATAAAATTCTATGTATGTATACTATGTATATTTAGACGGCTATTTAATACATTTTTTCTTTAATAGATCATCCAAAATTTAAATTTAATTGACGACCAGTTCAGCAGGTGTCCATTTCAAACTCTTCCTTCTCGAAAAAGCAGAAAATAAGATAGGTGCCGAGACGCGCATTAGTGATCAGTGAAAATCATAATTATGTATGAAATAGATAAATAAAACGATTTTGAACCTGTCAAAAAACGTTTAATTTCCATTTAAACATAACGAAAACTTTCCTTGGAATCTTCGTAATGAATAGCAAACAAAGTTTTTGGCACCGCGTTTTCGTTGAGGAGAAACAAATTGTTTTTGATGCGAGTGTTGAACTTTTTGCCATAGACGTAAGGTTAAAAGCTAAAAATATACTAAAAAATTTCAGACATATGCTAAATAAATCAAGTTTTAATGGAACGGGCATGAACAATGCACCAATCAAAAGATAAAGCTCGAATGTAGGTACATTTTTGTTTGTGTGCTGATATCTATTAAAATAATTTTGTGAGGGCCGCATAAAATCGTGTCCCCATATAAAAGAATATGGATTTCGGATAGGCTGTCGCAGAGGCAGACTTCCTAAATTCCTGAGTGTGAATTGCTTTAAAGTTGTGTTATAATAATCGCAGTGGCTATGTTCACGGCTACTGTGAAGGCTCAAAGGAGTGATGACACCACATTATTGCTGAGAATTGTTTCAAAGCAGTTTTCTTTCTGCAGACGGCCGTAGCAGTGAATTCCTATATTGTTCACTAGGAAAATATTTTCAACTAGAAAAACATGTTCAGTAGGAAGAGGTTTCAAGTCGTATCAAGAGTTGGAGAGTTTTATAAATAAGCAGCAAAAAAAAACTTGTTCAACTTTAGAAAGAAAAATAACTCCAAAACCACTATTTCACATAATAAACTTTAATGAGTCATTAAAGTTTATTATGTGGAATAGTGGTTTTGGAGTTATTTTTCT
>JAHWFO010024833.1:165864-189325 GCA_023313115.1 Rhysida immarginata | reverse complement strand
CATTACTGTTCAAGGAGGAGCTACCTGGCTTCGGACGTTGGATGGACAGACAGTTGTTTTTCAAGCGAATGGGATCCTGCATACTATCCACTATGCTTGCTCTGTCAAACTATGCAGGCATAATTGTATTGTCTTAATTATTCCTATTGCATTGATTATCAGATAAAACTGACAGTTATCCAGTTCTGTTATTTATCGATTTTATTCAAGCTGAATAAACATTATTTCTTTTATTATCTGGTGTTTATGCATTTCCGCCTAATCACATGTGATAGGTGGGGTGCGCTTGATAGCGGACAATGGTGACGACGCGTGGACCTTTGGTTTCGCCCGCCCAACCTGCCCACAACGTTTGAGTCGGAAGGTTACATTGACGAAGCAGCTGTATGATGGTGTGCGCTAGTGAAGTGAGAGTTTGGACTGTGTTTGGTGATAAAGAGAATACATCGTTGTAAGTGCTCTTTTATTCTTATTAGTAATTATGGTTGTAAAGAAAGATGAACTCACACAATACAAAGAAGGTGGCGTATTTCGTAAACGAGTTAAAGCTCTGGGATAAACCAATAGATGTTCATGTGGATAAATTTAAATCGTTAAGGCAGCGATACAAAATTACGGAAACGGATTGAGTGCGAAAGTTTTTTTTAAGCTCTTTACCCGATCACGTGGCTGCACATTTGCTGGGTTATATGGATCTTGGTGTATCGGAGCTATATACGGAAGCGAAACGGTACTCGGAGGATATTAATGGAAGGTTAAAGCCGAAGCATCAGGACGCGAATGGCAGCGGAATGGATGGTAAAAGTAGAGCTCATAATAATGAAGATGTTTCTGTAAATAGGATATTAAGAAAGAGTAGGACTCAGAAAAAGAAAATAAAGGTTCGTTTAAAGAATGATAGTGAAACGTTCACGGAACGGCAGATTTCGAAAGAAGGAAATGTTAAATCGGAAGGAGTGCCTGATGATAAAATTAATGATGTTGCTCCGCAATTTTCGGCTAGCGAATTAAGACTGCATGCTGTTATGTGTGTGTTGGAAGACTCCCTGCAGGAGGATACACAGAAGAACGAGTCGGAATTAACACTGGATAAATTAGAGGTTTATAAAAAGCACGGGGAAGGTTTGATGAGCCTAAGTGCCAAATATTAAACTGGTGTTGCAAAGCGCTGAGGTACAGGAGGTGCATCAAATTAAGGTGTTTGATTCGGTTGAAGAGGGAAGGATCAGCATGGACAATTTCAATAAACAACTATTATATATTTATGGAGAGTGTTTAAGCCGAATATATCCGGATGAAGCTATTAATCAATTAATTATAAACGACAGTATAGATACGATGCCTGGAAAAATGTAAAGTAAAAGAGGGCGTGCAAATTAGTCATAGCAATGATAATGTGGATAAAGAGGATAGAAAATTGCAAGTAGAATCAATGTCATTTGAAGTAAATAGTACGGAAATGCTAGTAAATAATAAGATTATTGAAATGAAGGATGTTGATAGTGACACGAAAAGTGAGGAAAACGACTTATCGGATAAAAGAGGCGATGAGCTAAAATTTTGGGAATCGGTTAATAAATTAAAAGCCAGCAGTTCGTGTAGTACAAAATCTGACTCGGAAACTGGGTGTGTTTTAAAAGTCATACAAAGAAGGCAAGATTTAAAGACTTATAGCCAAGAGAAGCAAGATAGCCCGTGCGAATCGGAATCTAGTGTGGCTTACGAAGATGGACTAAATGAGCAGTTACGCAAAGATAGTCTTCAAAAGGAAGTGTTGAAGACTATGGAACAAATGAATTGCACGTTAAAGCAAATTATGGAGTTAGTCACTACATTAATTAGCAAGGAGACGAGGTCTAAAGCTCAAGTAGAGAATAATCGGTCATACGATAGTAGGGCGAGTAGACCAGATTATTTAATGCCAGGTCACCATATATTATCAATGAATGGAAATCCTGTATGTATTTAGAGATGCTCAAATAATTCAGGCAGTGTGAAAGGTATAAAGCCAGCAGGGGAGCCTCCGAATTATAAGAAGAAAGATTTCATGCAGGACCTATGTTGTGTTGCAGAAGCTAGAAGGGGGAAAAATAGTAATGACCGAATTAGGATTAAAAGGTATTCAAGAAGGAAGGAATACGGGAAAGGAAGATTCGGTTGCGAGAAGGAGGCAGTGCAGAGGCAAGTTAGCCTGAATCAGAAGGAAGGAGTGAAACCACTTTTGGAATGCTTCGAGCCAGGAAAAGTTTGAAGAAAAATGGAAAGAGACCAACGCAGGTTTGGTACTCCATTAAATAATCTGCAAGCAGTTAGTAATAAAGGGCAAAGGACAAAATATAAGAAAATGAAGCCGGCTGGAACTAATCGGAGATTTTCTAAGAGTAACTGTATGGATCATTCATTTAATAGGGAAAGATTTATTGCTGGAACCAGCAGTAGGTTGGATAAGTTGGTATCTCAATCTTCGTTGAGATCCAGGCCGGCGAGCATGTCAGGTGATTCGCCGGGGAAAAGTGAAGCGGATGGCGATAGAAGAGGGGAGGCACGGACTCGAGGCTTCAGAACGAGAGTTTTCTGGAGTAAGAAATACGTCTCGAGTTCGTGCTCACCCCTTCGGAAAAATAATGAGAAAAGCGTGAGCGGAAAAGAAGGAAGAGTCCATGGAAAGAGGAGAAGAGGGAGAATTATAGTGAGAGAGAGGCAGGAAAGAATCGAGGCAGTCGATAGAAGGTTCTCGTGGCGTTTAGAAGGGAGCCGCGGTGAGAGCCATCGGACTCGGAATGGAAAGGACTTTGGAAGCCGGGGGAAAGCTACGCAGCGAGCGAAGTGTGAGAAGAGCGGAAGTCCTCTCGTGCTCGGCATTTTAGAGGCTTCGAATGGAACGGCGAGCGTTTATCCCTCTCCAAAAGCATGCGGCATCTCAGGGTTTTCAACGGAACCAGATGGCGGAGGTTTAACGTTGAAAAATTGTCAGGCCGACATGGACGGGAACAGAGCGATAGCGAATGCTGCGAGCACAGTAGAGAGATTTCCTGGCGTCACAATGAGACTCAAGTAAATGTTGTACCATACCAAGGTAGATTTAATCTAAATATACGGGCACAAATTACTCCGAATTTTATTTATTGGCTGTCGGTGTAAGTAGTAGGATAATAATGCCCGGTTACCAGTATTGCTATACGAAGCAAGGTTTCTACTCGACGGAGAAGCGCTACTTGGAATTTTCCCATATGGATTGTTAGTTTACATGCAAGCCTGGGTAGGGGTTATTTTACCCTTACGTGAACAAAGCCCTTCGTCCTGAACGATTAATTTAAAGAGACTGGTGTGTGTGATGCTGTAGCCAGTTTGTCTTTTGTGCTAAAGTTTATTGTTGCTAACGAGGAACTATTGCATATTGGATTTTCCCCACTACGTGATTTAATGGAATTATTTAACTTGGCCCATTGCTTTATTGCTATTAAAATTGTTTGATTGCTTAAGTTATTACGTTGATTTTCATCTAAGATAATTAAGTTAATATTGCTTGTTGCTAATTCATGCTATTTTATTTTATGCTGTTTTCATTTTGGTCTGCGAGGTAATTCTCGCCACCAAGGGAATTGTTGCTTTCATTGGAAAGTCGGATGTGGTGAAGATTCCCCTCGCCCAGTGGACGTCGGAGAAGTCGCTATCATGAAGTTATGAACGGCATTACTGTTCAAGGAGGAGCTACCTGGCTTCGGACGTTGGATGGACGGACAGTTGTTTTTCAAGCGAATGGGATCCTGCATACTATCCACTGCGTTTGCTCTGTCAAACTATACAGGCATAAATGTTTTGTCTTAATTATTCCTATTGCATTGATTATCAGATAAAACTGACAGTTGTTCAGTTCTGTTATTTATCGATTTTATTCATGCTGAATAAACATTATTTTTTTTATTATCTGGTGTTAATGCATTTCCACCTAATCACACGTGATAACTGTTAATGTTTGGATTGAATAGAGTAACCAGTATAGATGGATTATATTTAACTAACTCAAAAGACTACTGTAACTGCTATCTCATTCCAGATAGTCAAGCACCTTTGATAAAAAAGTTCAGACACGAATACAAGAAATTGGTATCGCACATGCTGCTAACATTCACCAAACGCGTAAAAAATTTCATATTAAAAATACAAACAACGAAACTGTTAGCTACAAGAATGATGATAATTCCATTGAACAAAGAAATAGTTTAAACGTTATAGTTAACAATCTCAGTGTTTAGTTGCGCATGCACAGTACTTATGACATCTGATTATTTGACAATAAGTGAGACTTGGATGAATGCAGGTGAACCTGTACATATACGTAAATAGATTCGAATTGCGGACACAAATGAATCAGTCTGGTTGTATTGTGACAAGTCACGTATTTAAATTTCAGAAACAGAAGAGGAGGAGATGGTGGCGAGGGTAGTGCGTAGACGGTCCTCAGATCAGGCTGAGGAAAGGGAGCCAGAGGCGGGTGAACAAGAGGAGAGTCTCGAGGAACAGGTGTCTGTAGAGCCTGTCGAAGATAGCGTGGAAGAGGAGATACCCATGGTTCATGGGCGATACAATTTAAGGCAACGCCCACTGGTGAACTATCGTGTTTAGTGTCTGTCTAATGTAATTATTTTGGGGTTGGTTTTGCTAAAAAAAAATTGTTGGTTTAATTATTTTTTTTTGTTGTCGTTGGGCGTATGTGACAAGTCACGTATTTAAATTGGGGGAAATTACATAGGCCCAGTGGGAATTTAATAATTTTATATTTTTACTAGCAATTCTCTAGTGTTTGTTTGGTTATGTTATTACCAGCCTAATTCCTTTTGATAATTTTTATAATTACTATTTTGATATTATATGTTTAGAATTAAAGGATATTATTTTTTTATGTAAATATTCATTTCATTGTGTCGATCTCAACCCTGTTGCGTCAACAAAGCAAAGTAACAGAGTGAGATGTTCGCTGTTTGTATTGTTGTTGGGAGAAATTCTTGGAAGATGAAGTTCTCGTCATCCTTCAATTGTTACGTTAACGTGTTGTTTTGTTATTGTAGAAATTAAAGTTTGTTTTTTTTTGTGTGTGTGTACCAAAAGTTCGGAATGAGAGGACGTTTTTTCGTTTTGTGGAGAAATAGCGATAATGGCGTCGGACTGTGAAATAGAACGCGGCCTTTCAAAGTTGACACTTGTGTATCATTGAACATCAGCAAGTATAACATTATTGATCAACATTAACTATTGTATATGTTATAAAAATTAGATTGTTTGTTTTTTTTCGGCTAAGGAAGGAATTTGAGAAAGGATGTTTCAGATGCGGCGTTGCTACCTTGAGCGAAGCTTTCGACGGGAGTTTTCAGTTGGCCATCCTGATGAAAAGTTGCTCAATGCACAGGTATCACTGTTGGCGCAGTATTCGAATTTCTCCGATTGCCATATTGATGTCGTCGATTGGTGAGTCAATTTGTTTATTTTACTGCCCTTCCTTGTCCATGGAACTACGCGAGAGTCCACCAGAGCAATAGATGTGCAACAGATGACGATTATCGGTGCAAACTATTTGTCCTCGACTAATTCGCACAGTTTGAGTGTTACAGTAATGAACATTGTGGTTAATGCGAAGATTGTAACATGTTTACCTTAATGTTTGCCGTTAATTTTAACAATACGGATATATATATTTAAGGAGCGCTTGTAAGCAGTGAGTCACTGATTTCAAAGTTCATTAATCGTGAGGCAGTGAAAGTTTTGCAGTGGATCCCTTGATCTTATAGGGGAGGCAAATCACTGAGTGTAGTAAAGGGGGTATACTTGTAGTTGGTAGCGAACTGCACGGGAATCACCGGCGGGGTTTCTGTGATTCTCCTCGCACTTCTCACAGAGAGTAAAGTTTAAAAGAATCACGTGATGCTCTCCGGCGTCATGCCAAAGCAGCTAAAGAGAGGTGATGTCCCGTGTCAGACCCAACGTTACGATACCCACACTGCGTCCTCATGATTATGATTATTGGAAAAGGAAAAAAATCTGTTGCTCCTGCTAAGGCCTTTGTTAAATATTTTGTAGGAAGTACTCAAGTTATGTGTATGCGATTGTAAGGAACTGCATATGTTCCGCGCGCCTGGTGGCGATTTGCATAGCGATAGCGCTTTAGACTAAGGGGCCCCTTTAGGCTAGCGTTACTGTCTAGGGTTGTAACACAATTAGTCAGTAATAATTAATTTTTACCAAAATTCCGATCACGATTAATTCTTAAATGTATTGTGCTGGTAATAGAAATAAAATTAACGTTTTATTGTAAATATTGCTTGAGTAATTGCGTAGTTGGTCTCACAACACCTCATTTCTCACAAATCAGTCTCGAACCCATTGACGATCGCCTTCCGACACATTGGCTATGCTAATGTGGGTTCATGCATATATAATTAGGTGGGGGTTCGTCACAGTATAAGATCCGATGCACTCACCAACCATGGTGTAATAAGTTATAGGAAAGCAGGCGATGTTGCGATCTTCAGAAATATTAACTCTTTACCCGAATGCGAACATTCACTGATAGACTGGTCAAACTACAGATGACTGATTGACGCTGGTATCGGTAATATTTGTATGGTTAAAGTGTGGCGAGATTTATACTAGGCATTGTTTAAAATCATCCTAATTTCGATATCAGATGTGGCAGTGTTGTTCAATTCACCAGCCACTACACCTATCAAAGACAACATGGAGGTGGATACTGATGTACAAATTATGAAATTTGCAGATTTCAATGTAGATGATATATTAAAATTCCAGTTCTTGGCTTTGTGAAGAAACGTTTCAATTTAGATTACATGCCCATCGAATCACCTACTACATTCCGTGTCAGTTCTACAGATTTGATACTGATTCTAGTCTGTGGACATTTTTATCATACTTCTCTTATAACAGTCCACTAATTTGTTAGTTGTGATTGACTTATAATTAAGGTTAGGTTAATTATAACGAGTCTGGTTAAAAAATGATATATTGCAAGTATATTGAACTTTTTTTGTCAGAAAGTAAAATTTTTAAATTATGTCGTACAAAATGATTTCTTAATCGTCATGTAGCCACAGGACGTATTCTACGACTTATCTAGCGGCCGTGTCCCAACACAACTCCGTACAATTTTTTTATCTGAACTGCATTTCTTCTAGCATTAGAAGTTGTGACGTCGTTGTTTTCTTTGTTTAATTAACACTTTTGCGATTGTTCCGTGAAACAGTAATTGGAAGTCTTTCGCGCAGGAATTCACTATATCTTATTTTCTAAAAGAGCTTTTCGTGGTGACCAATAGAGTACATAAAGAAGCTGCTGGGCTTACTCATCTACGCACTGAAGCCAACAACTCAAAACTCGGTGAGGTCATAGGACGGATAGCTTAGGTGCATACTAAGGCCGGGTTACTCGAAATTTGGACCCCTGCCCACCCAGGGGGGCAGAAAGGAATTCCACGTCCTGTAGCTTGGCTCCGCCGCCAATAAACCGATCCTCGAAATTTTGCAGGAAGGTTTCTAGCTACCGTTCCTATAAAGTGGTTTCCCCGATTTTCGATATTTGAATTTTAAGGGTGCGAAAACTGATAAAAATCGTTTTTCGGGGGTGTTTCACAAAATTTTCTGATATTTTGTTGCAATTTTGCGAGGAATAAAGATAAAGCAACAAAATACGGAGGGAAGGTTCTCATGGACATTTGCGCTTTGTGAGGGGCGCCAGAAGAGTCCAAAGTTTGGCCCCCCGTTTTGTATTTTTGCCGTCTAACTCCAATGCAGTACATGTATTTTGCGAGTAAAAACAGATCTAAAATAATGAAATTGGGTACAGTGATGGCAATTGACAAGAAGTTATGTCTGTTTGGTTCATTTTTTAATTATCTGGATCCAATTTTCCGGTGTTCTATGTTTTCTGGATTTTTTGTGGATTATGTTTTTGGTTTTCATAAACTAACGAACAAATGGCAATGTTAAAAGCTTACTTTTTACATTGGTTATAAAATATCGATTTTCTTTTTGATTTAAAATTTATTTAAAGTATCCAGGACTATTTTTCGATTTATTATGAAGTAGCTGATAAATCCGGCTTTGCTTTTTTGATGAAATTTTGCAATTTCTGAAAGTGAATATAGGCTACAGAAAAAGGGAAAGTTATTCTCTACCTTTCATCTCCGGTCCTGCGCCAAACTCACTCAGCTAAAGGGCCGGTGATTGGAGAGGGGTGAAACAGAATGCAATAAGAACATTTTAAAAAACTTTGTCTGTCTGTTTGTCTGTTTGAACACGCTAATCTCCAAAACCAATTGGCGAATTTTCATGGGGTTTTCACAGGTAAGTTGAGGGTAGCTTGGGGTAACATATAAGCTTACAAAAAAAATTGTACGGGGCTGTGTTGGGACACGGCTGCTAGGTAGGTCGTAGAATACGTCTTGTGGCTACATGGCGAATAACAAATCATTTTGTACGACACAATTTAAAAATTTTAATTTTTGACAAAAACTGTTCAATATACTTGCAATATATCATCATTTTTTAACGAGACTCGTTATTTTTAACCGAACCTTAATTATAAGTCATTCACAACTAACAAATTAGTGGACTGTGATAAGAGAAGTATGATAAAAATATCCACAGACTAGAATCAGTATCAAATCTGTAGTACTGACACTGAATGTAGTAGGTGATTCGATGGGCATGTAATCTAAATTGAAATGTTTCTCCACAAAGCCAAGAACTGGAAGTTTAATATAGCATCTACATTGAAATCTGCAAATATCATAATTTGCACATCAGTATTCACCTCCATGTTGTCTTTGATAGGTGTAGTTGCTGGTGAATATTTAATCATCGCACTGCGACAACGACATTGCCATATCTGATATCGAACATTAGGATGATTTTAAACAATGCCTAGTATAAATCTCACCACACTTTAACCATACAAATATTACCGATACCAGCGTCAGTCAGTCATCTGTAGTTTGACCAGTCTATCAGTTTATGTTCGCATTCGGTTAAAGAGTTATTATTTCTGAAGATCGCAACACCGTCTGCTTTCCTATAACTTATTACACCATGTTTGGTGAGTGCATAGGATCTTATACAACCAGACTGATTCATTTGTGTCCTCAATTTGAATCCATCTACGTATATGTACAGGTTCACATGCATTCATCCAAGTCTCAATTATTGCCAAATAGTCAGATGTAATAAGTACTGTGCATATGCTACTAACTACTGAGAATGTTAACTACGTATAACGTTTAAAATATTTTTTTCAATGGAATCATCATCATTCTTGGAGCTAACAGTATCGTTGTTTGTATTTTTAATATGAAATTTTTTACGCGTTTGGTGAATGTTAGCAGCATGTGCGATTCCAATCTCATGTATTCGTCTCTGAACTTTTTTATCGAAGGTGCTTGACTTTCTGGAGTGAGATAGCAGTTACAGTAGTCTTTTGAGTTAGCTAAATATAATCCATCTATACTGGTTACTCTATTCAATCCAAACATTAACAGTTGAATTTATTCTGATATGTACAAATCATTGAAGATACGATCAAATGTAGCACCTTGGGATTTAAGTGCCGTGATCTCAGCGGTTGTCACCAATGGGAACTGTTCATGTTTACATTTGATCGTGCCACCTAAATTGATGTTCGTTGTACGTTTAGTGATCGCTGACCATTTCAAAGCATCATTTATGTTGTCTTTGAAATTGGAAATCAAAGGTAGCTTAGATCTGATTCGTGCCCATTTCTTCTTTTGGCAACTATAACCTTAAACGACAGATGCATTGTCTTTCCTGATGTTGTAGATGTAGTTCTCGCGTTTCTTTCTTTTCGAACTCACAACCATAACCAATTTCACATGTTGTACAGGAGTGAGCACACGGTCAATACACAACATTAGAAAAATGATTTCGAACATTTTCGGATTTGCTCAATAGACTTATAATGGGAACAATAAATGACTATAACTCGGAAACTCCTTGATGTCTGCCACTAATATTTGTCACGCACTGATCCAAGGACCTCGTCATTGTCTCATACAAAGTTAGCTTCCTTTTTTACGGTCCCTTGTGAGTACACCGATCGCAACGTTTACAAATCCATTGTCCACATCGATATTCACTCAACATGTACAGAGTGTCAGTAGCCAAACATGTAGGATGTTGCGCGACTCCTAATTCGACAATAGCCATCTTGTGTAGTTTTGTTCTTGCTGGATCTAATTCACTTCTGCGGCCATAACCATTAATTTTATCTCTGGCAGAACCACTTACTACACATGATGGCATACTTTTTGTGAGCATCAACGCTATTGTTGTGATGAAACAGCCTAACTATATCGGACAAATTTTCAATGTTTACTTTTTAGTCTTCTCTAAATCAACCGCTTTCTCCTGAGGAAGCCAACTTTCACCAGTGCCGATCTTAGTCTGGTACATCACTCGTGACAAGTGAAATGCATCGTCGATGATATTGGGCATCACTTGCCTGAACTGACTATACTTATCTCATCAATTCTTACACATTTCACAGAAAGGAATTGGCGAAGATATTGTTGTAGCACTTTAGGTGTCAATCCACTGACCCCTTTCCTCTGCGGTGTGATTCTAGACACAGAGTGTACAGATTCTTAATATTTCGAATCAATTTAAGGTTTAATGTTTCCATGATTAATTTTTATCGTAAATATTTTGCCATTGCCAGCACTACGAACCAAGTACACATGTATGCATTCGCTATCGCCTGTGTATAATCTGGGTATAAATTCTAAGATCAACTCTCTCATTTCACATTACTCTGCAGACATCACATTGCTATACTTTCTTACAAGTGCGATATCCTTGCCGGTCTCGTATTCGAAGTCATCATTGTTCTCATAACCCGCCTCGCCAACATCACTTCGCATGTACTCATCTTTTATTTTTTTCTCTTTGCAAGTTGTTTGCAATGTCGTCGTCTTTTCTGCACAGTTCTCGACGTTCTTCCATCAATGCATCTATATCTGTTGCTTTCGTATCCTTTCCTTCTGGCTAAAATATTCACCTCGTTCGCATCGTAAAATTGGATGAATTTGTGTACATCTAATACATCTACAACTTGATTGCGAAATGGAGAGAACAATGTAACCATTTCAGGTTTGTAATTGATCTTGTCATCGAAGCTATAATTTCGGTATGTAATCACTCTGTGCCCACATTTCTGCGTCTATATATATTGATCTGTATCATCAACATCTTTTCTCTTGATATATCTTATATTCATTACCCGTGTATGCCATGCAATAAAATGAGCTAAACTTATGCTATCTAATTGTGCCTGTCTCTCATCATATTTTTGATTCATAGATTTAGCCTTTTGAATTTTCATCTAAATCTTTCCTGTCCATCACTGCACGTCTCTACTTATCTGTGTGTATCTGTTCTGGCAAAACGGTCGAAACGTTGCCGACTAGTCTACAAATGTGGCTCATCAAATGGTTGACGCAGAAGATATTACATCCCGCGTTTTAGGCACACATCTGCAGCGTGTCTAATAGTTTTAAATTTGTTTTACAATGAATTCACACCATGAAAGCATTCACATTGGACTAATGAAACTGATGGAGCAAACATATCACACTACCGTTATGTGGGTGCTTTAAGTCCTTCTCAAACTAAAGTCTATTATAAACATTACATGAATATCCAAATTCATTGTTAATGAATATAAAACGAAATAATGAATTCAGTCTCCCAAATTTTCGCATTTATGTCGCTCCTTACTTAAATCATTGTTGATGAAGATGCTGTTAATGCTGACGGTTGTGGTTCGTTTTGGACTTCCACTGGTTGAATTCTATTACTCCATGTAGAAATGTTTATGTCATCAGATATATTATTTGCGTCGAACTTTCAGTTATTGGCGCATTCGTATAGAGCTATAGTTCTTCTTGGCAGCGCGGTGCCTTAAATTTGAGGCATTCCTGTTGAGTCCATTGACGCTCAACATCGGACATCTGGATCATTTTGGATTCCCCATCTCTCGATCTATATTCCTGTGATGGTTTTTATAATTTTTCTCGTGTTTTAGTAGGCATAAATTTGGAAATTCTGTAATTTTTGCGAAATGTCCACACTACGAAGGCCGATATCTTAGACACTATTAAATATAGAGGCTTAAATTTTAAGCCATTTTATAAAGCGCAGAAAGAGAAAACAAATGACACCTCAAACGTCGTGGTAGCACAAAGGAAGCCGGAGCTAGACTAATTTAATATCCGCCAGAGAGCAGATTTTCTGACTCAACTTTGCACTGCGATAGCGTCAGCCTATGAAGTCAGCACGAAATCAGTGATATTCTACAACATGCTTTGTTTCATACTCTATCGAATGCGATATAGGTCATTCTTCTATCATTAATAGTTTTCAAGTTATTAAAGTTTTTGTGATCAACACTTTTCGTGACATTAACGATTTAAGCGTGACATCCTTGTCTCGAAACGTAAGACGTATTCTACGTCAAAAAAATATCTTAATTTGAAGATTTTGGAGTATGCTCAGCTTAGTACAGTTCGTAGAAAAGTCAAAAGATGGCGCTTCATTAGTTGATATTTAAAAGGTGCTCATATATAACAATAGCGAAGCATTGCCGGTTCTGCTAGTTATTGATATAACAATTTATCTTGGAAATTTTGTGTTATAGTGTAAGATATTACAAATAATGGTAAATATTGAATATACCCACGCGGTCTGTTAAAAATAGACCCGCTTATAGTAACACGTTCTAATTTCAGCCATCTATAGATAAAATTATACTAAGTCCAATGGAACGTTCGGTTTTGATCTAGATCACCTAGTTAGAGAGTTATGGAACCTCAAATATTCCGTCTTTATAGCGAGGACAACAATGCCTAAGCTTCGTTATAACTTGGAAACAACGAGTTGCCCATTTTCAAAACTAGGTGGCATCCTGTTTCCCAATTTCGACACCAGGTGGCTTCATGTTTCCCAATTTCGACACCTGATGCTTTCAGTTTAGAAATTTATATACAATTTGTATAAAATCTGCCATTAGAAGCTGCGCAAGTCTAACTGAAGATAGCAGTGGCATGAAGAAATGTATGGAATGCCATTTGTATGATAAAAAGGTCAAAAAAAATCAATGATTAAAATCATTCATGAAAATCCATAACAATATAAATCCATAACAAAGTATTCAGCTTAACAAAATCCATAGCCAAGTATTCAGCTTAACAAAAATAAATTCAGAAACAAGGTCACTTACATTGTTTACTTAAAAAGTGGATTATTCATTTCGATGACATTAGGCTATAACAAGCTATAAATGAAATTATCAATGAATTTCATTTACTCAGGATCATTTATAAATAACTAATACAATACAATTTCACAAATGCTTATAAGAATGTTCCAAGTTTAGCTGTTGTATTAAAATTAGGTTTTCAAATATTGTAAAATTACAAAATTCAAAATTTGTGTACCCTCGTCTATCCCTATCAATCCAGTCCATAAAGATAATGAATAAGGAGGGGGGACAGTCTGTATTATTTCCCTTTGGGCCATTAATGCTCTTTTCGGACATTCCCTTTGTAAATAAATTAACACGAGAGGAAAAATTAATTTTGAAGCAAGGATGGTTTCACACTTTTAGTCAGATCGACAATATTACCAGCAGGAGCAGTAACGCCACTGTTGGCAAAATTGTATTTTCTTCCCATCGTGCGCACTTGGTTGCATGGTTGCCATATGCCACAAGCAGTAAGCACGGGTTCTGTTTTTCCTCCCCATTGCCCTATCGATAACAGCGATCTGAGTCTATGCAGCGCTGTAAGTATTCGTAATTATCAACAAATATTCTTAATAGTACCTTTTTAAAGGTATTTTTGTTCTATTTTACCCGCTAATCGTCCCATTTTCAGAGCCAGGCCCCCTTCTTGACCCTAACATCGCAGTCCACCTTTCACCCGGAACCCCTGGACATCGTTTCTAAGGCGTCCTAACACCTTCCGCAAGGAGCATGCGCAAAATGATGCCAAAAAATGCATGCGTTCTATTTTTAACAGACCGCGTGGGTATATTCAATATTTACCCAAATAATTATTATGATGTTAAAAATTCACAGTTTTTACTCTTAGTAATTCAATTTATTCCTCAAAACGCCCTTACAATTAATAACATATCTAAAATGGCTGGAAAATGTAAATCCCATGTAAATCCAACTCTATTTCGAGGGCATGACCATCTCTAAACTCTCGTTTGCGTATGATTATCCAATGATCAAACAGATTTCATGTGAGTACGGAGAGATGGAGCAAAGTTTCTCACCCAAACTGCAAGAGCTTAAAGGGTGCATGCTATCTTGAATACACCTGTAGCAGTAGGGGGCATTTGCGATTTACCAATGAAGGTCGCAGAGTTGAGGAGTTTCTGAAGAGTCCGTTGAAACATATCACAGTACACATAAAAATGACATTGATCTAACAGTAACACCTCGAATTGTATTACTCCAACTGCTATCCAGAAAACGGTCAGCAATACTTTCTTTACGTACTAGTCCTGTTTGGGATCTTTCTCGGAGGTTGGTTAGTTCGATAAGATTTTAGGGCGCGCCAACAGCTAGGTCATTTCTAATTTTTCCTCATCCAATCCAGAGTATTCAACATGATTCTGATCTTTTTACATTTCGAGAACAAACACAAACATCCATATATGCAACCCGACGGATTTCGGCCACTGGGCCGGCATTTCTAGGACATTCTTCTGATGATAATCATTGATAAAATAGATGGATCTTATTGTAGAATCACCACTTTCATGTCATGTGATGATTCAGTCCATCAGTGGCTTTCCGTGGTTGACGTTGGACCAAGGAAGAGAAAGTGGACCAGGCATTGCACTTTATTTGCTCCTGACAAAGCATGGAGGCAGAGTCTGCTCTAGAGGCGTACAACTAGGACATTTATCTGGAGCAGCAAATCTTAAAGGCGGAAATTTGGTTGTGAATGTGACAAAATATTGATAAGTTAAATACCCAATTAATCGAAACTTGTCGATTTATTTCTTTGGCTAAAATTACCATGCAATTTACCCAAATCGCTGCGTGAACTTGTTTGAAACAGGAATCCCGGTACTAAAGAATGTCATGCTTTGTATTGAAGAAATATCATGCCTCAGAATATAAAAGGTCAGCTGTTAGGGTGATTTCATTACATAAAATCATTAATTTTCCTAATACGTCGGTGGTGATAACAAGTGCAAGATTTTATACAACCCCTGGAAAGAAAAAACTTATATTCCAAACTCATTGCGGTGCATCTAAACAAATTAATTAAAAAAGAATTACTCCTAAAATCATTTGGAAAATAATTCATTGGTAAAGACCTATATTTGATTTTCATAACCCATTTTTATGGAGACTTCTAATGGTTGGATTTTCATTAAAAATTACAGAAGTAACTCTTCTGTGGAAAATAAAAACTAATACGCATAATCTTGAGAAATGAGAAACTAATATGTGCCATTTCAATTGCATTTTATATTCCTGAATCTTCACCTATCTCCCTTTTCTGTTAAATGAGCTATTCCATGACAGCAATCAGCACTTTTTATTATTCATTTTAAAATTGACCCGACCATTTATAATGGCTCCAAAAAAGCAGCTGTCCGAAGATATAAAAGCAAGAATACTTGGAAAACTTGCAACGTGACGACAAGCAAGAAGATATAGCCTAGTGCTTTGGATGCACACAAGGTGAAATTTCCAATCTATGGAAGAAACTCAAGACCACAGGTCTCGTTAAGAGTCAAAAAGGATGTGGAAGACCAAAGGCAACATCTCCGAGACAAGATGGAGAATGGAGTAAGCTGTGTAAGAACATGAGAAAATGTACCTCCAAAGATATGAACAGTAAATGGGCTAAGTCAGGTGTGAAAGTGAGTGAAAAGACACTAAGAAACAGATTACATGTAATGGGTTATAATTATCGGAAGACAAAACCAGGTCTCCAACCAAACAGATCAAAAAAACGTCTGGTGTGGGTCAAAGAACATGCAAATTGGACTGTTGCAGACTGGCAACAAGTTATATTTACTGATGAAAGCCGAATATCAATTGGGTGTGGAGACGAAGATGGATACTTTGTGTGGAGAACATCTGCTGAGAAGTTCCAAAAAATTGTGTCAAATAAAAATCAAAATTTCCTCGTTCTGTATATGTCTTACTACGGAGGGTTGATTCAGATAAAATGAGACGACTTTAATCGCTGCGTATGACTTTAACGGAATGTGATTTGCATGACTTGTCCACTATTCATGGGGATTAGCTTGGTATACACGTGTTGCTGTTATTTGGGACATTTCATGCTGAAACATGGCTTCCAAAATCACAGTTTTTTGGGAAGGGTATTGTGGCTTCCAAAACGTTTGGCCTTTCCGACGCTAACTTCAGTCTTTCGTGCATTGTGGAATTATGCAAACGAAATGGTATTGTGGTATCCAAAGCTAATAAGGACGAAGATTTTGGAATAATCAATAAGGACAAATTGCGACCATCTAATGGACGTGGACGAGCAGAGAAGCAGACCAGAAACAAGCCCCAGCCAGCACGCCCAGCTCAGGTGGTGCGAGAAATTCGATCTGAAGTGCTGAAAGAAAATCCCCCCACACAGAGAAGTCTAGCCCAAAGGAAAAGTATTTCACAGGCAACAGTCTCCAGAATAATTCATGACAATCTTGGGCTGGAGCGACATCATAAAGCGCGCGATCACACAACTGAGTGACTGAACACAACTGAACACTGCCAAGTCATCTGTGGCTTACTACAGAAAGATGGAACAGGAGACGGTCATACGAGTTATTCCCTTCTCTCATGCGCCTGTAAAATCTCCTGACGCATCACCGATAGATTTCTGTGGTTTTGGTCTCCTGAAACGACGGCTCGGAAGTCGCCGACCAAGAATCGTTGATGGGCTATGGAAAGTGTGTCAGCAGGTGTGGAACGAACTTCCAATGGAGTCCCTCAAACTCAGCCTTCTTCAGTGGAAATTACGGTGACAGGCGATAGTCCAACAACGTGGTTCTCACATCGAACACAACCGATGGTGGCGCCATGGTATGACACCTTCGTAACAGAACTGCAAAGTCGTCTCATTTTATCTCAATCAACCCTCTGTATGGTCTGGTAAAATTTTACACTCTGAAAACAACAGTTGATTCAGATGTGTACATTGACATTCTCGATAATTTTCTCATTACATCCATTTAAGTGTAATTTGGAGATAATCACGTTATCTCCCAAGATGATAATGTATCACCACACTATGCGAAGAAAGCCAAACAATTTTTGGAAGAACATGGGATTCAGACTCTGGACTGGCCAGCAAACAGTCCATATCTGCATCCCATTGAAATTTGTGGAATTCCCTAAAAATCGTCAATAAACAAAATTCAACACCCATCGATGAATTGAAAAGAGTCATCAATGTGAGCTGGACTGAGCTCAAAGAAGAATTGTGCCAAACACTTGTGATATCCATGCCTAAGTGTATTAAAGCAGAAATATTGATTTGAATTTTTCAACGTATATTAGATTTTTATTTCCAAGATTATGTGTATTATTTTTTATCTTCCACAGAAGAGTTACTTTTAAAACATTTTAGTGGAAAATCAATTATTAGAATTGTACAAAAAAATAGTTTATGAAAATCAAACATAGCTCTTCACTAATAAATTATTTTCCAAATGATTTAAGGAGTAACGCTTTTTTTAAATAATTTGTTTAGATGCACTGCAGTGCGTTGGGAAGACGTATTATATTGTTTTTTTTTCTTTTTTCCAGGGGTTATTGTGTAGAAGCTGTTTGAGTTTATAAAAAAATATTTGTTAATATAGGATAAGTTAGGTTAAATTAGGTTTAGTGGATTTGTTAATCTTAAAGGTAAGTATATCCTTAAATATATTAAACTGTTTAGTTTGATCAATATAATTTTTTAAAATTAGTATAAATTTATTATTTAATTTAATTAATATTTAATGTAAATATAAATTTAAAGGGAATTTGATAAATTCTCTATACTTTTAAAGCGATAGGAATTTATAGAATAGGGTAAAACATTTTTTTTACCGAGTCGTCTTTTTAAGACGGGTTAATCGTCAAAGAAGTGACGTGATTTTAGAGCATAGGATATAACATTTTTTCTTAAATGTCAAATAAAAAATTTTATCTCTTTTTACCGTAGTTGATGTTAATTTTGTTTAGTTTGTATAGGATATGAGGTTTGTTTGTTTGATTGTGCACCATCATACATTTTTGTATTTGTACACAGTCCAGTCACAATAATGTGACCATCTGTCAGTAGCAAGAATGACCATCTGTCGCGGCGCGGAGATCTGCCAGGCAGACAGGAAGAGAGTCAATAAGGTTCTGGAAGGTATTGACAGGCATGTGAAGCCATGACGATTCCAGGTCTGTGGTAGGTTGCGCGATTGAGGATCCATGGTGCGAATAACCCGATCGAGTTGGTCCCACAGATGCTCTATGGCGTTTAAATCTGGGGAGTTTGAAGGTCAGAGGAGTACCGTAAACGCATCCGCGTGCTCTTCAAACCACGCACGAACTTTGCAGGCTGTATGGCACGTCGCACTCTCCTGCTGGAAGATGCCTTTGTGCTGAGGAAACACAATCTGCAGGTAGGAGTGGACATGGTCCGAGAGGATAGATGTGTACTGATCCATGCTGCCGTTCACAATGATGAGTGCACCCAGGGAATGTCATGAAAACATTCCCCGGACCATAAATCTGCCTCATCCGGCCTGGACCGTATTGCAGGTTGTTTGTTTTCTGATGCTGAACGCCGTAACCGCCATCGCCCATTTGTCCGATGGAGCATAAACCATGATTCGTCGGAAAAAACACCTTTCTCCGCTCTGTTGCTGTCCATTTACGGTACTGACGAGCAAATGTCAGTCTTTGTCGCTGCTGAACAGCCATCAGCATTAGCGCACAAACCACTCGTCTGCTGCAGAGCCCAACTATCCATGAATATACACGTTTGGTAACCCCCTGGTTCATCTAGGAGGTCAGTTGGTCCATAGTTGCACGTCTGTTCGCTTGTACGCATCTCCATAGCCATTGTTCACCTGTCATATATGGACCGTGGTGCCCTCTTACTTTGCACGTCGCTGATTTTGGGTTTTGCCATTATGACATGCACGGTACACTTTCACCACGGTAGCACGCAAATAGTTCACAAAACTAGCCGTTTCGGTAATACTGCTATCTTGGCTTGGAAGCCAATGATCATGGAGATCGGATAAATGGTGTAAGTTTCTTCTTGACTCCAACAATTGCAGTGTTGTCTGCTTCTCTCTGACACCTTTCCTATATCCCCCAACTCTGATACTGATACGTACCCGATGGACATAACCATTTTCTGCTGATGTTGATTTTTATTTAAAATAACAGAAATACAGGGTGTCCCAACGCTACACATCCAAAATGAAAAATTGAGTAGAGGACCTCAAAACCTAAGAGAATCACCCCCATGTAAGTTACCTGAAATAATACACTTATGATTTTATTAACGATATTAACAACTTTGTGATTTTGACAGTGACCTTTCAAAGATATAGAAGTTGGTGGCAGATTTATTGTAATGACATATTTTTCAAATAATGTGTGGTTTTTTAATAATCCACCTGTAGAAACCTTTAAGATGATTTAGCTGTTCCCAGAGGAAATATCAATTACTATGAAACTCCTATTTTTACCTCTAAAATTGCATGCATTTCTTAATCTATTACATGTACTTTGTTTTCTGACAGTCTATTTGTCACGTGCCAAATAGCGCAGTGGAAGATTTGCTAGGTTTTTAACACAAAAACGGGACACTAAGCCAAAGCACTACGTTTTAAGTACGTACGGAAAAGTTTTATTATACCAAAATCTTAATGACAAGAATTAAAACAACAAATAAATAATAACAATGATGGAACAAGGTGATGAATTGAAAAAAAAATAGCACAAAGCAAGTATACCACTTGGTTAATGTAATAGTATAATAGAATTTAACTAGGACCAACTTGATCTTATTGCTAATCAACAGTGCAAAAATCTTAAACAAAAGAATTAACGTAATAGAACACAGAAACAGCTCAATGGAAGCTAAATCTCTTAATAAACTAAAATCAGTCACATAAATGAGAGCAAAGATAAATGAACCTCTCTTAATCTAAGCAAAAGGGTAATCATACACCATTATTCATAAAAATCAAATGTAAAGTAAAAATTATAATGAAGTGGCACACAAAAATAAGTTAACAGGCTAACCTTGCGCCCAATTCCATTCTCAAACATGACGCTCTAACAGATAACATCCGTAAAGGAAGATAAAGTCTTAAATCACAAATGTCAGTCTTAAATTAGCATTAACACAACAGTCACTAATTGTAAAGAATCTCGTCTAAGCCTGCAAAAGGAGGAAGTAACTTTTATTAACAACAAAGCTTAAATCAGCACGCACGAAATAGACATACCAACCTCCTTCGCAACAAAATTACCAGAATTATTCATAGCAATTAACAAATAATTAAATGAACACACACAAAGATTTACCGCACTACGGCTTAGCAATTGTGTAACCACAAATATACGGTGGCAACCACAATAAATTACGGCCTATTGGCTACATGAACGGTAAGCCTTCATTTTACTTTGGACGTCACTCAAAGGATCTTTTAAATAGCAAATTTTTGGTAACAAAAAAAATATGAGAATTCAGTACTCACCAATTTTTAATGGCCGTAACTATTACAGACGAGCCACCACTCTGCCAATGCCGTCTTGCACAAACGCCGTCAAACCCAGGGAGAGAAAACCGAGAAGACGGACTCGCTCGCAGTACACGATGGTTGCTTTTCCCTCGTGCTCCCGGCTCTCATGCCACATTTCCATTTCAAAACTGGTTAGGCTCAATAGGTTGACTGGCGTGAATTTGGTCAATTCTTATGTTGTAGACCTTAAGAATCTTAAATGGTCCCAGGAACTTATTGTCTAATTTCTTTCCTGCTCTGCCTTTGTAGTTTCGCAAACGAGAGGCTCGGACTAATACAAAATTACCTTCCTTTAGTGTGAAAGGCGTATGACGCTGGTTATAGTGCTTGCTGTAGCCTATATTGGCTTTTCTAAGCCTAGCCCTCACGTCTCTAAGCTGACTTGCCATGCGACTTAACAATGATGTTTCCTTGTTGGCTCGTTGAGCAAGATTGTTAAGTCTAGGGGGCACCGACACCTCTCGCCCAAGATCACATCTGTATGGCGAGAGTCCCGTACTTTCCGAATATGCGGAATTAATCGCAATTTCGGTCGCCGTCAGCTTAGTGTCCCAGTCGGTCTTATTTTCATTCAAATAATGACGTAAAACTTGAATGACGGTTTGGTTCGTCCTCTCCGACTGTCCATCAGTCTGCGGATGGAAAGCGCTGGACATCTTCAATGAATTATGAAGGATGGCGAAGATGGATGCCCACATCGAAGAGGTGAACCGTACATCTCGGTCGGAAATAATGACACGTGGAAAACCATGTATTTTAAAAACTTCCTGGACCAATAGTTCGGCCATAGCTCCTGCAGCGCATCATGTCCTCATTCCGTTAAAGGTAAAGGTAGCACAAAATCAAGGGTGATCGTATGCCACGGAAATAGAGGAATGCCTAAGGTTTGTAGCTGTCTATATGGTAATTGACGAGACACTTTATTGCGTTGACAACTATCACACGAGTTCACGTATCTGGTGACGTCTTTACGCACTTTTGGCCAAAAATAGCTACTCCTTATTCTCTGGACCGTCTTATTGACCCCCAGATGTCCTGCTGTAGGATCATCGTGACAAGACTTGATGACTTTGTCTATGGTTGTTTTTTGCCTAGGGACGAGTAATCGAGGACCTCCTTTCTCTTCTTTAAACAAAAGGCCATCCTCTAGGAAATATGGATCCTTCATGTTCTGAAGTATACGTTTTGTGAACTTACTTTGTTTGTAGCCATTCACAATTTCTTTTTTTAATGAGTCTGCACATTTCCAGGTACTGACCACTGCACAAACGTCAGTTTCACCTTCTATGACTGCCTGTCTTTGAACCTTTTTGTCTTGGAAAGGGGCTGGCATTTCTTTCGCTCCAAATCCTTTGATGTCCTCCTCTTTTATAGCTTCGATCGTTTGAATGGGGCTATTGGCATTCCTCTTATCCCCATTTAACAGGTCCCGAGTCTTCTCAGCTAACCCTTTCAAAGTGTTCGATTTTATCACTTTTATGCGATCCTGAATTGGCTTCTCGAAGGCGCCAATGTACAAGTCCATTTTTTGTTTGGCGGTACACGAGGTCAACTGGTTGGCTAACAACAAAAAGCACTGATTAAAGTACTCTATATTGCCTTTGAATCTGGTCGCACTTAGATTTTTTTTTATCTGCTCCTCCAATTTCTCTTCTTCAGAAGCCCTTTTCTTAGCCATCTATATATGTTTTTTTATGTACTTTGGTAAATAACGCAAATGAGAGCTCAAAGTAACAATTCTGAAGCACCACCATAACACTAATCGTTGAAAGCACTTCCTCACAAAGTTACCTGATGACCACTAGCCTGTGCAACCTTTGATGACGCAGAAAGACACTCTCGACGACGTATCTTAATCGTAGGCTGCAGTACTTGGCTAGCTTGGCTAGCAAAAATTTTAAACATAACCATGGAGCACTGGAACACAAACACTGTAGGATGAAAACCACAATCACTTGCACAACACTAATCCCCCTTTTTTTTTGAGAAATAGGGACTCTTAATCTGCCGAAACACAATCCGACGGCTTAAACATACAATTTTACCAATAACACTATCACAGTAGCACTAGACAATCAATAGTAGTGTAAAACATTCTTTAAAACACCACACACAGATGTATACACACAAACAAACTACGTGTAATACTAAGATGCAAACCCTGAGGCCGACGTCGAGCCGACTGCACTGTTTAACACGATAAACTAATAATAAAGCCACAAACGGCTGAACACAATTCTGCGTAACACAATAACGTTTCACACTGATACAAGAGAACTGTACACGCACTAAAATATCATGACGACGTATTCTTAGCAGTGCTTGATCGACTGTACATGCTCTAGACTACCACGACGACGAATGTAGTCAGAGCTTAAACGGCTGTACGCGATTCTGCTGCCACGACGACGTAACTTAAATAGAGCTAATTGACTGTACACGCTCTGGGCTACCACGACGACGTATCTTAAACGTAGGCCAGAGCAGTACTTAGTGTCACATGCCAAATAGCGCAGTGGAAGATTTGCTAGGTTTTTAACACAAAAACGAGACACTAAGCCAAAGCACTACGTTTTAAGTACGTACGGAAAAGTTTT
>JAHWFO010024833.1:139877-151965 GCA_023313115.1 Rhysida immarginata | reverse complement strand
TTGATTCGTGCCATGTACCATATTCATCGACTGACGACAATAGTAATGGATAACCGCTTCTATCTCGTCATTACGATATGTTTGATATATTACTTAATATATCTTCCCATTGAAAATTGCTTGGTGGAAAAATAGAGGTACCATTTGTGCACGTGCCAATTAACCGATTTAGATAATATTTGTAACGGATTCCTGCTATCAACCATACTCATCTATTAACGTAAACAAATTTATAAAATCTTTCATAGCCTCGGAGGAGTTTGAGTTACAGACACGACGGAGAGACAGACAGACAAACAGACGGACAGCCAGACAGACATGTTTCCCCACACTGATAGCATACAGCACCCTTTGGTACTTAATAAACCATTAAGGAATAACCTAACCAAGTACCGAAAGTTCAAACTAAACCATCCGCCCAACCATATTTTAAACCGCCTTATGTAACATTGTAAGTTTCTAATGGATCATAATGATACCATTAAACCACGTACCTTTGGACCAGTTTGGATTATCATTAATTATAGGTTATATTCATTCATGACACTTCATTCCAAGTTGTTCGATATATAACGTGCCATATTTTAGAATTTAAAGTTCTAGTAAACCCTAATGGTTCCACTAAACTAGGTTCAATAAAACCAATTTCGACTATCAATAATCGTACGTTATACTCATTCATGAAACATCATTGTAATTTGTGTAATATATTATATGGCATATTTTAGGATTGAAAGTTCCACTGAACCATAATGGTTCCGCGAAACCAAGTTTCTTGGAGCTAATTACGACTATCATTAATTTTACGTTATATTCATTCATGACACATCATTCCAAGTCGTTTGATATATTTCATGCCATATTTTGGCAATGAAATTTCCGATGACATATAATGGTTCCACGATACCATAATGTTACTTCTAAACCAGGTTCCTTGAAACCTATTTGGACTATCATTAATTTCACTAGTGGGGGTCGTGAAAGTACCATTTCTGCACGTGCCTATGAACCCATTTAGATAATATTTGTAACTCTTTCGTGCCATGTACCATATTCATCGACTGACGAAAACAGATTTTGAAAATCCTTCATAGCATCGGAATAGTTAGAGTTACAGACAGACGGACAGACAGACACGTTTCCCCACACTGACAGCATAAAACACTTTTCGGTACTTAATAATCTAATTTAAAATTGGTGTAAATTTGTGTTATATTAATACTAATATATTGCATATAATATAACAATCCAGTTGTAATGATGTGTTGTGAAATAATATAAACCATTAAGGAATGACATAACCAAGTACTGAAAGATTAAACTAAACCATTCGCGGAAATATATTTTTAAACAGCCCTATGTTAACATTTTAAGTTTCTAATGGACCATAAAGATACCATTATACCACGTATCTTTGAACTAATTTCGTCTGTCATAATTGCACGTTATATTCATTCATAATACATCATTACAAATCGTTTGATATATTACATGCTATATTTTTGCATTGAAATTCCAAAGAACCATAATGGTTCCACTAAACCAAGTGCCTTTGAACTAATTTCGACTATCAATAATTTTACGTAATATTCATTCATGACACATCATTCCAAGTCGTTTTGTATATTACATGCCATATTTTAGCATGGAAAGTTCCAGTGAACCATAATGGTTCCACTAAACCAGGCTCCTTGAAACAAATTTTGACTATCATTATTTTACGTTATATTCATTCATGACACATCATCGACTGACAAAAATAGTAATGGATATGTCGTCAGTCGTAATGTCGCTTCTATGTCGTCATTACGATATGTTTGATATATTACTTAATATATCTTACCATTGAAAATTGCTTGGCGGGAAAATAGAGATACCATTTGTGCACGTGCCAATAAACCAATTTAGATAATATTTGTAACTGGTTCGTGATATAAACCATACTCATCGACTGACGTAAACAGATTTTTAGTCTTTCATAGCCTCGGAGGAGTTTGAGTTACAGACACACTGACAGACAGACAGACACGTTTCCCCACACTGACAGCATAAAGCACCTTTCGGTACTTAATAAACCATTAAGGAATGACATAACCAAGTACCGAAAGGATAAACTAAACCATTCGCGGACCTATATGTTTAAACGGCCCTTTGTTAACATTGGAAGTTTCTAATGGATCATAATGATACCATTAAACCACGTACCTTTGAAGTAATTTCAACTATCATTATTATTACGTTATATTCATTCATGAAACTTAATTGCAAGTTGTTTGATATATTACATACCGTATTTTAGCATTGAAAGTTCCGATGAACAATAATGGTTCCACTAAACCAGGTTCCTTGAAACCAATTCGGACTATCATTAATTTTTCGTTACATTCCATCATGACACCTCGTTCCAATCGTTTGATAAATTACATGCTATATTTTAGAATTGAAAGTTCCAATGAACCATAATGGTTTCACTTAACTACGTTCCTTGAAACCAATTTGGACTATCATTATTTTACGTTATATTTATTCATTACATCTCATTCCAAGACGTTTGGTATATTATGTGCTATATTTTAGTAATGAAAATTTTTGAGGGTGTCATAACGGTACTATTAGAGCACGTATCATTGTTTCGATTTCAAACATTTACAAAATGGTTCATTCCCGGAACCTTATTTGTTAATTGGCGAAAATAGTAATTTATATCCGGTTCTATCTCGTCATTACTATTTGTTTGATATATTACTTAATATATCTGTCCATTGAAAATTGCTAGGTGGGGTCGTAAAGGTACCATTTTAGCACATGCTATTGAACAGATTTAGATAATATTTGTGAATGATTCGTGCCATGAACCATATTCATCGACTGACGAAAACAAATTTTGAAAATCTTTCATAGCCTCGGAGGAGTTTGAGTTACAGACGGACAGACGGACAGACGGACAGACAGACAGACACGTTTCCCCACGCTGATAGCATAAAGCACCTTTCGTTACTTAGTAAACCATTATTGAATGATATAATCAAGTATCGAAAGGCTAAATGAATACTGCTACATAAGCCATTGAAGAACTGCGTTGTTTATATATTCCACTGTAAACTTCTAATTTATAATTTGTGTATAATTGATCATTTCCCACTGTCATTATTTACTCGTTATTTTCACTCATGACACGTTGTTAGGAGTTATATGATATATTACATGCCATATCTTAGCATTGAAAGTTACAACGGTACCATATAGTATCAATTTATTTGCTCATGACACGTTGTTACGAATTGTTTGATATATTACTTGCCATATTTTAGCATTGAAAGTTCTCTCAGGTTTAGTTTGAATTGTTTGGTATTAACGTCCTTTTCAACTGCTATAGTCATTTCAGGACGGCGTTATAGGGGCCGCATATTTTGCCTCTTAAGGGTTCTTTAATGACTATCATTATTTACTTGTGATATTCACTCATGACACGTTGTTACGAGTTATTTGATATATTACATGCCATATCTTACCATTGAAAGTTCCAACGGTACCATATGGTAGTATTATTCACATGCTAGTAAACCTATTATCACTATCATTATTTACGCGTTATTTTCATTCATGGTACATCCTTACACTTACGCGTGTCACTAGACCAATACCTGCCCTCACTAGTTACGATTTATTTTCGTTCATGAGACTTCGTGACGTCTCATGAAGTCTCATATATATGACGTCTAATATATATTTATTTTATATATTACGTGCCATATCTGTTTAGAGGAAATTTTAAAGGGGGTATCGTAATGTTACGTAACCATAGTGCACGTACCTATTCCGGCTATCTCAGGTTCGTACTTGTTCGTACTCTGTCCCATATTAATGGATTGGTGAAATCAGAATGTGAAAAAGTTAATTCGTTTTCCAGTTATCGTAATAAATAATAAGCTCCCTACATATAATAAAATTCTTTTGATTTAGAGTCCGTTCTGCACTTTCGTTAATCGTCAATCACGTGCATCCTGCATGCGCACCATCTCATTAACGTTTAGAGTACGCGTAGAACCGAACCTATATGCTCATTACGCGTTCTCTCCAATGCAATTGTACCGATTTCGGCCATCTTCGAATTAAACATATCAATTGGCTAAACAGTATTTAATAACGTTATATTCGTTCATGGCTCATCGTTACGAGTGATTTCATATGTTACTTACTGTATCTTAACACCAATACTTCCCGGCGGGGCCCCAATCATAATATTACAATTAGAGCACGTGCCACTATACCAATTTCGACCATCTTCGAACTCCTCCGTGCCATTTCCCATATCTATCGATTGGTGAAAACAGATTTTTAAAATCTTTCATACTTTCCGAGAAAATCGAGTTCCGGACAGACGGACGGATGGTCGGACAAGGCCAAAGCATAAAGCACCTTTCGGTACTTAATAATGAAAAATTATGGATGGTTGAATTTGGTTCAATGGATTGTATTGTAATATTACGTAGTAGCACCACTGATAATTTTCAATACTAATATATAGCAACTAGCAGACCCAGCAATGCTTCGCTATTGTTATGTATGAGCGTCTTCTAAAAATCAACTGATGAAGCGCCATCTTTTGGCTCTTCTAAGGTGAGCATACACCAAGACATTAAATTATGATTTTTTTTTTCGTAAGCCTATATGTTGCCGCAAGCTAACCTCAACTTACCTGTGAAAACCACATGAAAATTCGTTAAGTAGTTTTGGATTTCAGCGTGTTCAAACAGACAGACAAAGTTTTTAAAAATGTTCTTATTGTATTCTGTTTCACTCCTCTATAATCACCGGCCCTTTAGCTAAGTGAATTTGACGCAGGGCCAGAGATGAAAGGTGAAGAATAATGTTCACTTTCTTTGTATATTCACATTTAGAAATTGCAAAATTTCATCAACAAAGAGTCCGAGCAATGCCGAGTATATGAGCTACTTCATAATAAATCGAAAAATAGTCATGGATACTTTAAATAAATTTGAAATCAAATAAAAAAAATCGATATTTTATGACCAATGTACAAACTAAGTTTTCAACATGCCAGTTTGTATGTTAATTTAAGAAAACCAAAAAAATAATCCGGAAAAAATCTGGAAAACATAAAATACCGGAAAATTGGATCAAGACAATTAAGAAATGAACAAAACAGACATTTGAACTCGTCAATTGCCATCACCGTACCAAATATCATTATTCTAGACCTATTTTTACTCGCGAAATAGTGCATTGGAGTTAGACGGCAAAAAAATAAAACTGGGGCCAATCTTTGGACTCTCCTGGCGCCCCTCACAAAGCGGAAATATCCCCGAGAACCTTCCCTCCGAATTTTGTTGCTTTATCTTTATTCCCTGCGAAATTGCATCAAAAAATCAGGAAATTTTGTGAAATGTGATGCTCAAAATGAGAATTTTTCACATCACATTTTTTTTTATGCAATTTTCTTGATTCCTTGCCAATTTAACATTTTAGTTCAGTTTGTTTTTTTTTGGTTATCCGGAAAACCATTATTTATCACTAATTTATTTCATATTATTTTTTGTGGCCTTGAATCAATATTCCTTATTACCTCTTAAAGCTTATTCTGACAAACTATATAGTTCTTGGGCATATTTTCTGAGAGTTTTATTTTTTTTCATATACAATTTCCATAGGCATTTCTCTAAGACTATTATTCTATTTTTTTTTTATATGCAGTTTGTTGCATTGGTACATTTTTTTTTTATGAGTCATTTATTGAAACAGGATCCTGCAGACGATAAATATTTAGAATTATAATGCTGTGAATATCTTTATGTATATTCCATTATTTATATTAAATATATTTCTTTCATGTCTTATTTAACAATTGCTTAGGTTTATCAATTGTTAAATTCAGCAGTTGATGCTATTCCATAATTTGCATGTTCATGCTTCAGGAAATGCTTTTCCATTGTTTTCATGTGCTAGCCATGAGCCATTGGATTGTTACTCCAAAAGCTTAAATTGAACAACACTGCAAATTTTCTTCACTACTCTACTGCTCTTCAGACCTTCAACCTAAGAGTTTGTGAAGTGTGTTTGCCTCCCCCTGGAGACACCAGGGGGAGGTCCTTTCTCAAAAACAAAAACTTTGTCTTTACCATCATCACCATGGAACGCATGGTGATGATGATCGCCGACAGTCCTTTTACCGCCGGCGCGTTCATGAAGGGGTTGTATGCCCGTACAGGCATACCCCCTGTTCCTCCGTCGGGTTTTCCCGCTGTTTCGGTCCTGCAAAAGCTTTCCCCCACTGAGTGGAGGATGCTTTGCAGGAACCGAAATGTTGCTGAGCGGATAGTAGGATCTGACCACGTCAAAATTGGCCAGACTACTATCCACTTGTTTCATGCTGACCCCGGTCATCTCACCGTCCATGTCCTGGGTGCCTCGCCGCTGATGGCAGAATCATACCTGAAGGACTACATGTCCGACTACGGGGAGGTGCTATGAGTGTTCTACCCAGAGCACTCCGACTCCCCCCTGCAGAAAAATGGAGACATTTTGTTGGACATGCGCCTTCAGAAGGACATTCCTGACTCCCTTGTGTTGCACGGAGAACGTGTCTTCGTGTTCTACAAGGGCCAGAGGCAGTGCTGCTGGTACTGCAAGAAGTCCTCCCACGTCCGGAAGGACTGTCCTCTCCTGAAGAAGTGCGACTTCTGCAAGAAAATCGTGGGCAAATACCATCAGTGCCCGGAGAGGACAGGTGCACCACCAGCAGCCCCAGCGCCATCGCCTCGAGGGATGTCGTCCCAGCAGCCAGCACTGATGACTTCACCGGCCAAGTCAACTGAGCCTAGCGGAGTGACTATGCCTCGTCCTACACCGAGGGTATCGAAGGCGGCCTTGTCATCGTCGGCGCCTCCTTCACCGAGGAAATCGAAGACGGCCTCACCATCGTCGGCTCCTTCTTCACCGAGGAAATCGAAGTTGGCCCCACCATCGTCGCCTCTTCCTACGACTCCTGGGAAGGGGATGCCGACTCCCACTCCCCGGCCTCGTGTGGTTCGGGAGACTATTTCTTCTCGTCCACCTTCGCCGGATGTTCCCCGATGTTGGAGGACTGTCACTCTGCAGAGGTCATCTTGGACGATTCGCTGTGTTCTGAGTCGGTGTTTGCTGCAGAGGAATTCCCATCTCTTCCTCCAGCTGCGCTTTCATTGGCATCGCAGCCTCTGCGAATCGCCTGTGCTCCTGTGTCTGTGAAGATTTCTTCATCTGCTGGGATCTCCAAGCCATCAGCGCCAGCTCAGCGGGATTTTCTTGCGATACCTAAACGCCCTCGCAAGAAAAAGGCCCGACGTCATCGTAGCAAGAGGGACGGGATTCCTGTGTCCTCTTCATCTGAAAGAGACAGCTGCGCTGACCATCATCGCAGCCCCTTTTCCTCTTCGGGACGTGCCCGTTCCCCTAGACGGAAGACTTCTGAGCCTCCTCCCTCGTCGGTGAAGCTCAAGACTCTTTCAGATACAGGTCAGCCTCCATCAGCCTAAATTCGCAGTGAAGGTCTTTTCCCTAAACGTTCGTTCCCTTGGCTCGTCCTTCAAGCAATCGGTGTTGTCTTCTTTTATTGCCCTGTACAGGCCAGATGTCCTTCTCCTTCAGGAGGTGAAGCTTGCTGCTTCTCAACAGCTTGCTAACTTCCCTGGCCTTCGCAGTCAATATCCATCTGCACAGTTCTTTATCAACTCATCTTCACCTCATGGGCAGGGGGTTGCCTCCATCATCTTCAACCCCTCCATTGTGGCGTCGAACTGTGTCTTTGACTGCGAGTGCAGGGTGATCTCTTTAGACCTCCTTATTTCTGGTCTGAAGTTCCGATTGCTTAACGTGTATGCTCCGTGTTCATCAGCAGAGAAACGGACATTTTTTGAAGACCTGGACTACTACATGTGCTCTTCTTCGCCTGTGGTGGTTGCTGGGGACTTAAATTGTCATCCGGACGTGAATGACATCTTTTCGTCCGGTTATGTTCACCAGTTTTGCCAGCAGAACGCCCTATTTGATCTTTGGTCACGTTCTTCTCGTCCCGGCCAGTGTGGGTCCACTTTCCATCAAGGGCCCACGATGTCATCAAGGCTGGATCTTTTCCTCGTGGACAATGTTTTTTCTGGTGCGCCGGGTTCAATGGAGGTTATCCCATGCTCGTTTTTCGACCACAGTGCCATCAGGTGGTCATGGAACCCTCCAATCCCAGCTCCCTCTGCAGGTCCTACTTTAGACAACTGGTTCCTGAACGTTTCTCTGCTTGACATCGATGAATACAAGGGAATGTTCGTTCGGTTTGTGGAAAGACATCTTTACAACCTGCCTCCGTCGCTGGCTTCGTGGCTTGCCTTTAAAATCAAGCTTCGTCGTTTCTTCCGGAAGGTTGGGTTGGATGCTGCCAGACGCAAACGGCGCCATCTCCTCATGCTTCAAGAAATCCTGCGTCTCCTCCGCTGTTCCATCCCAAATGGGGAGTTTGCTGATGACATCCGCCAGGTGAAGAGCGAGATCAACGCTCTAATGATCCGCAAGGCTGCCGGCGCAGCTCTCAGGGCCAAATTGTCCTGGGCGTCTGACGTCGGATATGTCATCAGCTGTGTTTGCCGAGGAGAGGCGCCGTGCCAACAAGAAAAGATGTCATCGCTTGGTGGTGGAAGATGGGACTGTGGAATCTGACTCTTGCATCTTGTCCGCCTTCCACTCCCATTTTTCATCATTTTTCAGCCACCCAGTCCTTCCATCCGACGCCACGAGGCATTGGATCGAGGCACTAAGACCTTTCACTGCAGACGCTGACCTGTCTATTACCCGTCCCTTTTCCGAAGATGAAGTTAAGAAGTTTCTGTCGGCGGATGGCCGTCATCAGTCCAGCCCTGGATTAGACGGCATTCCGTATTCTTTTTATAGTGCGACCTGGAAACTTCTTGGGCCTTTCCTGGTGCAAGTGCTTAACTCAATTCTCAAGGACCCTTCCTCCATTACGTCGGACTTCACTGTGGGGAGGATTATCTTGCTCCCCAAAGTGCCGGATCCTGAACTCGTCACCCAGTGGAGGCCTATTACTCTTCTCAACACAGACTATAAGGTCTTCACTGGAGTGCTTCAACAACACCTTAAATGTTTTGCCGACGAGTTCTTCGATCCGGGTCAGTCTTGCTCCATTCCATCTCGCAGGATGTCCGACAACCTGATTACCATCAAGTGTGTTATGGAGGAAGCGTGTGTTCGCCGTCAGACTCTGGCCGTTTTAAGCCTTGACCAGGAGAAGGCCTTTGACAAGGTGAATCACGTATTTCTTTTCCAAGTGCTTCACCATCTTCGTCTTCGGAATTTTGCTACAATTATCTCAGCACTGTATGCTTCTGCTACATCATGTGTGGCGATTAATGGCTCCACTTCGTCCTTCTTCGAACTTTCTAAGGGCGTCAGGCAGGGGTGTCCCATCTCCCCCCTCCTATATATCTTCTATTTGGAGCCATTACTGCAGTTCCTTAATCGCCACCCAGATGTCCAGGGTTACGATATGCCAGCCGCTTCAATTAACATCCGTACGCTGGCCTACGCTGACGATGTGGTGCTTTTTGCATCTGATGCTTATACCCTGGGCATTTATAAGGAATCTTTCGATCTCTTTAGCACTTCGACGGGAAGTTCCATCAATCTCGTCAAGTCTAAAGGCATCGCTATTGGGAAGTGGACGGTGGACTATCTTCAATCTTTCCCAATAACGTGGTGTGAGCATATTACAGTGCTGGGATATGTCTTCTCCTTTCGACCTGATATGGACTCTCGTCACTGGCAGCAGGTAATTACTAAGTGCATTTCCCGCCTTGACAGGCAGTTTCGCTTTACCACTTCAATGTTTGTCAAGGCGAGGTTCATTCTTACTTACGTACTTCCTGTATTATCATCTAAATGCCTGTTCGCCTTGCCTTCCTGTCAGCTTTTGAGGAGGTTGCGCGGTGCAGTGGTGGACTGTGTGTGGGGTTATTCAGCGGCGCGCCATCCCATCCGTGCGGAGCTGCTGTTTATCCCCTTCGATGGTGGCGGCTTAGGATTACCAGACCTTCGGCGGTATCTGGTCGCTGCCAGAATGGCCGCTTTTATCCGTGCCTTTCTCCTCCCCCCACCGTTGTGGGCCAACTTTCTGTTCCTGCATTTGCACTTCTTTCTGAAGGTGAACAGGTTGCCGTTTCCTTCCTCGCTGCCAGTGACCATTATTTCTCGTTCTCCGGACTTCTTTCGTCACGTCCAGCGAGATCTTGCGACCTTTGTCTCGGCGCTTCAGCAGCTCGACCCGCAAGACTGGGGAAGCCTTCGCCTTTCTTGGTTCCTCCAGCAGTCCGTCCAGGGTGCGTCTTCTGACATCGTGAGATGGCACCCTGAGTATCCATGGTCAGCCATCTTGAAGGCAATTAAATCTCTTGCCTTTGAGAGGACCGTCTTTAACACCCAGTGGTGCCTGCTGCACCATGGATTTTATACTCTCCACCGTCTCCATCAGTGGGGAGTAGTCGGTTCTGCTGGTTGCCAGCTTTGCGGGTCGACCGAGACCATCGACCATGTTTTCTTTGAGTGCCCGTTCGCGCAGTCCATCTGGGATCGTCTATCTACCCACTTCGAGCTGACTGGTTTTTCCTATCAGTCAGTCCGATTCTTGATGGACTGCTCCACTGGTGTTCCGTACAAGCTGGACCTGGCCACTTCCATCGCCTTCTTGAACAACGAACTGTGGCTTGCCCGTGCGGGCAGTTTTCGTGGCTCCCATTCGCCGGTCGCTGTTGTGTGGAGGAGGGGTGTCTTCCATCTCAGATCCTTCCTCCATCTTGAATGGCTACGGCTGGGCCCAGCTTTGTTTCAGAGACGATTTGCTTCATCCCAACGTCTCTGTAAGGTCATCAGGGGGGACAACGATTCGTCCTCGTTTTTGTTCACGTTTCCCCTTGCCATCGGATGACCTGCTGGTGGGCGAACGGGCCTCTCCTCGAGGCGTTTAATTAGTCGGTGCAGCCCTTAGGGGCTGCTCGTCTTACTAAGCACATGTGCGCCTGGGCGTCCCGCCTGATTTAAGTTTCATGATTCATGGGCGCTCTTCTGGGGCCATTCCACCAGGCTCCAGTTCCAACAGTGCCAGCATGAATTACCATCTTGTTTTCACCACTTCTTCAGTGTGTCTTCAATAGTTCTATCTCCAGAAATGTAATAGATTACATAGTCTCCTTTTTCTTTCATCAATATCAGGAAATGTAAGAAACTTTTCAATTTTTTCACCCTCACCTGTTAAATCTGTTGAGATGGACATTCTTCATCATAAACTTTGATCAGATTGCTCTGGTTCTCCAGACAACCTCTTCTCCGGATTCCATTTACTTCCAGTTTTTAACATGTAGCCACCACACTGTAGTGCGTCATGCTGAGTGGGACTTAGTTAATTTTTCTATTAGGACAATTTAACCTTTCTAAATTTATTAAATTTTTATTTTTGTTTTATTCTCTTCTTTCTTCAGACTAGGCCAATATGTAATTTGAAAATATCTTTTGTCAATTTTTAAAGGGGGCTTAATTTGTTAACTTGTGTCCCATTAATTTTATTCACATCCTGATTGTGGTTAATTGCTGAGTAGTCACATTTAATAATTTTTTTTTTATTTTAGCTAAAATGCTATTATATTTTTTTTCATGTCTTTATGATGTGAAATTTTCAATTTTATAAGAGAATATTACTTCTCTTAGTTTTTGTAACTGGTTGAATCAATCCATGAGTTATTTTAATCTCATTGGTTACCTATTGTCTCAACTTTGAATAACTTTATGTTATTTCACTCTGCTTATTTTTGCATTGAATTTTTGTGATTAGTTGAATCAATCCATGAGTTACTTTAATCTCATTGGTTACCCATTGTTTCAACTCTGAATAACTTTATGTTATTTCACTTTGCCTATTCTTGCATTGAATTTTTCAGTGTCTGATTTTTGTGTTGGCCACACAATTAGATTATATCTGTTTTCCCATGCACATGTTTGTGTATTCTATAGCTTCTGCCTTTAAAGCATTGAA
>JAHWFO010024833.1:105499-129877 GCA_023313115.1 Rhysida immarginata | reverse complement strand
GGTGTCTGCGATAGCCCAATTGGTAGAGGCGTCGGCCATGATAGTCGAGGTTCCTGGTTCGAATCCAGGTCGCAGAATTTTTCCTTCCATTTTTCAATCGGAAAATTGTGTATACCGTTACAATTTCATCGAATTTCATCAAGAAGTTTCCGAGTTGTTCATTCAAAATCATAACACGTGTCCACTTGTGAGTACTAACAAGTACTTGTCACAATTTTGACTGCGTAACTCGGAAAATTTTTGTTAGAATTCGATCAAATTTTATCGGTTTACATAGTCTTGTGTACCCTGTTACTTCTCCAAATTTCATTAATCTAGGCTTTACAGAACCCGAGTTATTTATTTCTGTTCATATCTCAGTTACCGTTCATATTCGGACCCATGTTCATAGGAGTTTTTGTGTTTACCTTGATCTCTATAATATCCCCTTAAAATGTTTTACACACGATTTGAATCACCCTGTATAATAACACGACTGATAATTTTCAATACTAATATATGGCAAGTAATAAGTTAAAAAATTTGTAATGAAATTTGTATTAGTGGAACCAATGAGAATTTTCATTATTGAGATAATCGTCTATCCGAGGAATATGACAGAAAATTTATAATGACATGTAATGAATGAACATGATAAAAATTAATGACGGTTTAATTTGGTTTAGCGGTACATGTTTAATACTATATTTTTATACAGTGGCACAATTTATAATTTTCATTATTAAGATATGGCATGTATAGTTGTACCGCAAGATTTAGAGCCCTGAGTGGAATGCTCGATTAACAGAATAAGGGGAGTATGGCTCTTGCTCAAGGCCATTGTTGAAACGATGAATTATTTCATATTGTTGGATTTTCGCTGACGCATTCGTCGTCAGAGCAATGATTAAATTTAATTATTGTTTTACGAGATTTTATTTTATTAATTTATGTATTTCTTTTATTTATTCATTTAGTCTAGTTTATTTAATTAACCAATTAGTCGCTTTATTTATTTTATTTTATTTTTTGTATTTTTTTATCATATAATTAATGTATTCTTATATTAGTTATATTATATTATTTATTTAATTTATTTTTATTTATCCACTTCCACCATAATTTTTTCATTTTATTTACACATTAATTTTTATAGCTATTTCATTGAAATGCCAAATTGTATAATGCATTAACATTACCGCAATGCTCCTCTTGAGACTCGTTCTATGCTTATAAAGAATATATTTCAACTTTGGATTGAAAAGTTTTTGGTTCATCTTTGGACTTTATGGTATCTAACCATTAATAAAAATAGACTTATTAAATTAATCACACAATTATAAATAATTTTTTAAACTTATCTTATTCTTATCTTAACAACTTAATTTAAAAATAAAGCCGTAAATTCGGTATAAAATATTACGAGGGGCGACTGATAAATAAGGTCTCCATGGCTGTAACGTTTTTATTTGTTAACCGATTTTCAAAATTCTTTTTTAATCTTATACTCACATTTGTCCTCTATGCAATGCACTATTCACTTTTCGACATAGTCCTTTCCACGCATTGCGCCAACACGTGACTAGTTGGGTGAACCCGTCGGAGAGGAATTCCGGAGTTGATGTCGACACCAGGATTAAATGGCACACGATAACGATAATGACCCTCTTCTGGAGTACGATAACGTCCGCCCGCACACGAGTCACCACAAACCAGAGGCGTTGCAGAGCCTGCAGTTCAAAGATGAAAAATTGCAGTTCAAAAATGAAAGACTTTGCACATTGCGACTTCCACCACTTCCCAAAGAAGAAAGATCCCCTTAAGGGACATGAGTTGGTTCTGATGGCGAGGTAAACGCTGCCATTCAATCCTGGTGTCGACAACAACTCCGGAATTCCTCTCCCACGGGTTCACCCAACTAGTCACGCGTTGGCGCAGTGCTTGGAAAGTAATGGGGACTATGTCGAAAAGTGAATAGTGCATTACATAGAGGACAAATGTGAGTATAAGATACAAAAAGAATTTTGAAAATCGTTTAACAATTAAAAACGTTACAGCCATGGAGACCTTATTTATCAATCGCCCCTCGTATAATATACGAATCCTTCTTTTAAAAATAACATGAATTTAGCATGATTTTAGAAGTATCATATTTAGCGTAATTTTAAAGTAACATGCATTTAACATAATCGAAAATTAATAAAACCGTTTTTAATTTTCTTGAATGCGATTTGAATGGATTTTCAGCACTCAGTGTGTGATCTTCGTCTTCTTCATCATCCCACCAGTCGTCATCAGAATCCTTAAAAATTCCTGTTTGAATAATTATGCTGTCGAACCTCGATAAGTGGATAGCCTCGAGTTCGGAAGAAAATAGCCACTTATCCGGAGTAGGGGGTTTTCGTTTAAAAAAAGTACACTACTTAGTACTAATTGATTTAAACAGTGTCTAATGTTTAATTTAACAATATAAAATTATCAATATCACAAAGCAAAAGAATATTCCGCTTCTGCATTCGCATTTGTTGAAAGGTTTTGTTCAACTACTAATGCCACAAGTCTCCTCTCATGCTTTTTGATTTACCTCATAGAGTAAATTAAGCTAACTAACGGTATATTTCAGAGAAAATTTATGTGTTGCACCGAAAGCTGGGTGTCTTCACTGACGGATGCTGTGTACTAAATTCCGAATGACAACCGACAATCGTACAGTGTAGTGTATCGGTATTGGAGTGGAATTTGAATCATAGCTTCCAGAATATCACTCTTCATAAACATATTTCAAAGGAAGCCTGATGTACCCACAAAGGTCATCCACAGTATGAATAAATAAAATTGCTTCCTCTTGTTGGAGGGAAATTTTACTGACGATTGTCTGAGCTTGGAGTATAGGCCTATCACTAAATAAAAAGCTTCGCGAACGAAACCCAGTGATCTGACAATCGATCAGTGAAATGTATATTTGTTCAGGTGGGACAGAAGCAGTGCTATCACGAGGCTCACCCTTCCAGAATAAATTCCAAATGAAATGAAATGAAGTAGGCAAGAAGCCTGACCAACCCAAGAGGTCTTCCACATTATGAAAAAATAATATAATTTAGTTGGGACTGGCCAAAGGGTGGGGGGGGGGGACATCTTCCAGTAATCTGGGAAGGAGACCTTGCCAATGTCTTCAAAGTTGACGTTAAGAATATGCCTCGGCTTTCTATATTTCGTATGCCATTTCATTTTCAGAAATCTGACTTCATACAGACTTTATATTGTGGCTATTACAAGCGGAGTATGCATATTGCACAGACTGAAAGATTTGGCATTAAATTATTTGTTAACCATTTTTTAAAATATTCCGTTAATCACATCTTTATGCTAATCACCGTAAGAGTTCTAGATTTGAAAACAAGGCCAGCATTATTAACTTATCTTTTTTCCCCTTTTGCGTGAACAATATATCCTGCTCCTTTACTACAGTTTTCTAAAACTTCATTTTCATTTTCATTTTGCCAGCACTTTCCGAAAACAGCAATTATATGAATACACGTTTCTTTTCTAATCTCTTCCAGAAACGACGTCGAGCTGCAACTATTTCAGGCTTCTCTACGAAAACGCGTCTATTAGATCTGCATTACATATTTTATGCAAGCACCCCTATTTCTTCTTCTATCATGATTATACTCACTCACCAAAAGTCATGGCACATCTGCCTAATAACGTGTTGGGCCCCCTCTGGCCCGGATAACGACGACGACCCGTCGTGGAAGAGAGCCTACCAGTCCCCGGAACACAACCACAGACACAGCAAGCCATGCCGCCTCCACTGCACTCCATAGTGATGCTGCATTTACCAGTTGTGTTAGTGACGACCTGACAGATCGTTCGATGACGTCCTACTAATGTTCAATGGGATTGCAAATGGGATTGCAATGGGATGTGGAGGCCAAATCATTGTCGTGAAGTTGGTAGCATCTTCCTCCAGCCACTGCGGTGTCACAAGGGCCGTGTGAAGAGGCGCAAAGAAAAAGGACGCCGGAGACTGTCCCGCTTGTAAAGCAAGATCGGCGCCAGACAGTGGCTCAGCTGGCAGCCCAATATAGTACAGGTCCAAGTGCAAGTGTTTCGGAACACACAGTTCAGCGGACACTGTTGGATATGGGATTGCGCAGCAGACATCCCGCTCGTGTGCCTCTGTTGACCAAGCGTCATTGTCAACTACGCCCACAGTGGGCCCGGAAACATCGAGACTGGACCATGGATAAGTGGAAGAGAGTTGACCGGTCGGATGAATCACGATTTCTTATTCATCACGTCGATGGTCGTGTCAGGGTACGCCGACTTCCAGGTGAAGAGTTGGTCCCCCACCCCCCTTGTACAGCAGGTCAAACACAGGCTGGTGGTGGCGGTATTATGCATTGGGGGACGTTCTCATGGGCGGCTCTGGGATCCGTAGTTGTGGTAGAACGGACCATGAAAGCTGCGGACTATCTGAACATCACTGCGGACCAATTGCACCTTTACATGGCATCTGTCTTTCCAACTGGAAATGGAATCTTCTAGCAGGAGAACGCCCCATTTTACCAAGGCTCGAATTGTGTTGCATTGGTTCGAAGAGCATAAGGATGAATTCCAATTATTGTCCTGGCCACCTAACTCGCCGGATCTTAATCTGATAGAGCACATTTGGGATGTCATGGAGCGACAGCTCAG
The DNA here is from genome assembly GCA_023313115.1 of Rhysida immarginata. Taxonomy (NCBI): domain Eukaryota; kingdom Metazoa; phylum Arthropoda; class Chilopoda; order Scolopendromorpha; family Scolopendridae; genus Rhysida; species Rhysida immarginata. The sequence continues at coordinate 125,197 of JAHWFO010024833.1, read as the reverse complement.
AGCTCAAACATCACTATGTGGGAATATCTCGCCTTTGCGTGACCGCTGATTAGACATTTGGTACAATCTGTCTCCAGTCATCTACCAAGAATTTGTGGCATATGCCAAGGCGAGTTGCAGCTGTTTTGCAGGCCAAAGGTGGCGCAACGAGTTATTGAGTAGGTGGTCATAATGCTTTGGCTCTTCAGTGTAAGTTCTTATGAAAGTAAACTTGTTGAGGGATGGAAGAAATTGCATCTTGTAGATAGACAAACGGAAGACGGGTGAAATATAATGGAATACGCAAATGTTGAACAAGGCACAGATATTGTAAGAAGGAAGGTGGTCCAGTTGGAAGACAGAAGAAATTTTGACAGAAGGTACAATTAGGAGATAGTAATGTTGAACAGGGCACTGATATGTATGTAGAAAGGTGTAGATGTCTTGATGTAAAGATACGGTTCAAAATTAGGAATTTAAGGAATAATAAATGTTCTCTACAATAAAGCATTTTGTTAGCTTAATAGACTCTATGGATGACAGGAGACTTGTGTCAATACAAAAGTGGAATATTCTTTTGTTTTGTGATAACTGATAATTATATATTGTTAAATGAAACATTAGACAATGTTTAAATCAAATAGCGTTGAGTAGTGTACTTTTTTTTAAAAGAAAACTCCCTGCTGAAAGTGGATATTTTCTTCCGGTTCCGAGGCTGTCCACTTATCGAGGTTCGACACCATAATTATTTAAACAGGAATTTTTAAGGATTCTGCTAACGACTGGTGGGATGATGATGAAGACGAAGATCACGCATATAGTGCTGAAAAACCATTAAAATCCCATTCAAGAAAATTAAAAACTGTTTTATTAATTTTCGATTCTGTTAAATTCATGTTATTTTTAAAAAAAGGATTCGTATATTATAAAATTTCACACGGAATTAACGGTTTTATTTTTAAATTTGTCTGTTAAGATTAAAATAATATAAGTACAAACAATTATTTATAATTGTGTGATTAATTTAATAGGTGTATTTTTATTAATGGTTATAGATCATAAAATCCAAAAATGAACCAAAGTTGAATCTCCTTATAAGCAAAGAAAGAGAATCAAGAGCAGCATTGCTGTAATGTTTAAGCATTATGCTTTGTGGCGTTTCAATGAAAAAAACAAAAATTAATGTTTAAATAAAATGAAAAAATTATGACGGAATTGGATAAATAAAAATAAATAAATAAATTAATATAACTAATATAAAAATACAATAATGAAATGATAAACAAATACAAAAAATAAAATAAATGAAGCGAATAATTAATTATTAAACTAGACGAAATGAATAAATAAAATAATATAAATACATAAATTAATAAAATAAAATCTTGTAAAATAACAATTAAATTTAATCATTGCTCTGAAGACAAATGCGTCAGCGAAAATCCAACAATATGAAATAATTCATAGTTTCAACAATGGTCTTGAGCAAGAGCCGTACTCCCCTTTTCTGTTAATCCAGCATTCCACTCAGGGCTCTAATTCTTGCGGTACAACTATAATACATAAAAAAACTTTTAATGATGTGTCATAAATAAAATGAATAACAATCATAGTCAATATTGGTTTAAACTTATGTGTTATAGTAATACATAATAGTAAAAATGATAATTTTCGTGCTTAAATATTGCATGTCACATAACAACCCACTTGTAATGATGTGTTGTGAACAGTGGCGGATCTAGAACTTAAACAAGTTTTAATTTTTTCTAACAACCACTTTCCATTCCTAGGAAAGTGACGGTCCTGGGGTCTTTCCTATATGGAAGTTTATAAATGTAAATTTGTAAAATTATTGCAGTATTAAAAATCTTTACAATTTACCTAACTGGTATAAGTTTAGTACCAATCAGAGGGGATATAGCCAGCACCACCTAGACAGAAGGCCTGCGCACAAAAACGTTATGCATTGTTCTATCACACAGAAGCGGCTATTGTTAATCGTATTTCTACCAATAATAAGCCGTCATTTTGGCTGTTTAACGATGATGTAACAATGTATGCAGGTTCTGTGCGCAGGCCTTCTGTCTAGGTGGTACTGATATAGCCCCATTAACCCCCCTTAAATCCACCACTGGTTGTGAATGAATATAATGAATAATTATGGATGGTTGAATTTGGTTCATTGGTATATTTTATAATATTACATAATGGCACCATTGATAATTTTCATTACTTATATATCGCGAGTAATAAGTCAAAAAACTTGTAATGACATGAAATGAATAAATATGATGAAAATTTAATCATGGTTTAATTAGGTTTAGTGGTACATGTTTAATATTACTGTGGTACTATTGATAACTTTCATTACTAAGATATGGCAAGCAATATATAAAGTAACTCTTAATGATGTGTCATAAATAAATATAATGAAGAATAATCATAGTCAAAATTGGTTTAAAGTTATGTTGTAATAATACATAATGGTAAAAGTTATAACTTTTAATGCTTAAATATAGCATATAATATAAACAATCCACTTGTAAGGGGACATTCAAGAATTTCGTCACGCTCTTAGGGTGGGAGGGGGTATGAAATGTGTGACACAGCGTGACATGGAGGTAGCGGGGCTGTATATATGTGTGAAGTCACTACAAACACTTTAAAAATTTTAGTTTCTTTCATACTGAAATTAATCTGTTTTATTTCACATTATTTTATTATTTTTATTTCAAAGGAAAATGAAATGTCCATCTGACCCTATTGTGAAGCTATCAATGGAAAGCTCATTGTTGTTCTCTAGAACAGAAGTTTGTTCCTAAGATTTATATTGCCCCAGCATTAAATTAATTCAGCAAAAACTGTGGAATGAAACGACCATCACAGAAGATGGCTACTTGGTAGCCAAAATACGTATCCAGTATTTCAATTCTATCTGTGGTTTACATATTCCCTGCTTTTTGGCCAGCCTTAAAGGCCTCCTAACAGAAAGATGCTGATTAGATGTGGACTTTATCATGTTTTCGCCCAAGCTAAATAACTACATGAAACAAAATGCAGTGAGAAAAGAAATGCTGCCATTTTTAATTTTTAGAGTGGCACAGTATAGGGGCTTGAAAAAAATATGAAATTTGAAAGGGTATATATCGGCAACGAAACAACTTATATCGCCACTCTACTTATCGTCGTGAAGGGGACATTCTGAAGTTTTGTTTTATTGCTAAGAGATGCCGCTAAGTGCTTGAATTCGAGAAAATTAATTCTGTGACATATATGGAACCAATCGTCAAAAAACATGGAATATCCTACATTGCTTTATTTAGTTCTGGGGAAGGGTGCCATTGCAAAGGCAATAATCCAGGAAGGCCATGAGTGCTGGAAAAGACTGTCCAACGCATTCAGCAAACCAAGGAAATCGACGCGCCGAGTTAGCGGGAACTCCAAATCCCCCTTACGACGTTGCAGAAAGTGTTGAGAGAGCAGTTGGTTATGAAACCTTACTGATTACAGCTAGTGCTAGCTCTGTATGGTACATTGTTTGGGCTTTTCATGGTGTCACATTGAATATTTGTGTTCATGTGGATATCCAAATTAAACTACAGATTATATCCTTCTGAATGATTTATTGATTAAATCAATAAGTTACGCGGTTTGGTAAATACAACCTTCGAAAGTTGAACAAAAATTAAACAAGAACTCTGGAATGAAACAACCAAAAGCAGAGGGAACCTCTCATCCACAAGGAGATTTGAATATTTTCAGTTGACTTTTGTCTCTCATCACTGAAGATGACTACTTGGTAATCGAAATACATATACAGTATTTCAAATCTCCTTGTGGATTAGAAGTTCTCTCCCTTTTTGGTTTCAAAGTTGGTATATTCTTTGGTAAACAGCTTGTATATCTCCTTTTTAATTACAGTGCAAGGTTTATTTGGCCCTAATCTGAAGAATTCGCATTTTAAAAATGAACATTTTAAATATTGCTAGTCTGGAAAGTAAGGTTACAACAGCTAGTGTTCCTTTTAAATTAGGTTTATTTGACAAATTGTCCACTGCAACTTATTTAAGTGATACAGGGATTTTTTTTCGATAACCTTGCTGCCATCGTCCAAACAGCTGTGAAGTCCAAATATCCAACAGTTATGGAACTCTGGTGCTGGAACCACATTTCAACCTCGTGCTTGATCTCTTCATAGTTGTTGATGCTTTGTCCAGCAAGATTTTTCTTAGGCTAAGAAACAAGTGCAGAAATTCATCAGAAACCACAGACAGCCTAATGCTCCTGTGCTGGACATGAACATCGGGCATGCCTCCAGAGAATTCAAGACACCATTTCGGTATTTGTTGTCGACTTTTAATGTTTCCATAAATGAGAACAAGGACTTTGTGAATACAGTGTGTCTAGTTTGTAATGACACAAACTTTTGTTGTGATTTGTTGTGATTTGTGTTGTGATTTGTTGTGATTTGTTGTAATTCCATTACTTTTCCCTGGTTGATCATGTAATTTTCTCTGACCATGAGCAGCAAGATAAAATCTATCTTGGTAGAATATTATTGATATTTTTGAAATTTTTCGTTCCTATTTCGCATTTTTGCTGATTTTGTAAAAGTCTCTAAGTTTTTATAAAATTCGCTGATTTTTGTAAAATTCCCTGACTTTTTCCAGTTACAAAATATTCCCTGACTTTTCCCGGTTGCTAGTCACCCTGTGAAGTTCCTCTGAGCACTTACCTGGTGCTTGGGAAAAAAGGTATGGCAAAGCGCACTTCACATTTGCTGGGATAATGAATCGGCACAGACATTGTAAGAACTAGACTGCACGTAGCAATGAGGAACAGCTGCAAGAGTGAAGTGGAAGGCTAAGAGTTAAAGCCTGTATAGCCAATTTAAGCACGATCATATTACTTCCCCAATAAAAATGCCTAACATGCTTTACTTTCCTAACATGCCTCGTATTAAAAAATCACTTGGTCTTCACGCACTTCTCTCCCTTTGGGATTTTGAGATAAATTTAGAATAAGACAACATGTAAGAATAGCAGCTAAGATACAGACGGGCTTGATGACCATTTGCACAACGAACTACAGGAGCAGTATGCAGACAAATTTGACCAAGTATTTGGACATCTGTGACACGATCCTCCACAATCAAGCCATGTTTTGTCCATTATCATTATACACAGCACATCACTTGCTCACAGATATTCACTTCTGATAAAAATTGATGTACTGTCTGTCTAATCTAACTTAGCATATTACCTAATTTGAGCCAGAAATGTCATAGTTAAAAATCAGCCAATCACGTTCACCCTAACCCTCCAGTGGCCGAGAAGGCTAGGGCATAGGCTTTCTAGTTCTCGAGTCCGCCTGGCCGTGTGTTCGAATACCGCCGTGTGCATGGATGTTTGTGTTTGTCCCGGGCTGCGTGCAGTTATAACTTGTGTAAAAGGCGCAAAATAACCTTAGTAGTCGACGCCCAAAATTTCTAGAATCCCCCCTTACCCTCCAACTGCCAGCGCCTGTTTTTTACTAGTGATTTCATTCACAGTAGCATAGAACTAGTTCACATGCACTATAAAAGTCGGCCAATAAGATATCAAAACTCATTTTGTTAATATGATTTTAGAATAAAGAATTGGTTCATCCTTATTAAAAAAGAAACAAAAAACAAAACAAAATTATTTGATCTAAGTGATTCTTTTTAGTTTTTTTGTAATATCCATCCATATAAATTTCCGTGATAAATTATTCGGAATTATGGGTAATTTAATTTTATATCTAATTCAAATTTATGATGTTGCTCATTTTTAGTTTTTTAAATAAGAATTATTTATTAATATTTTCATGGTTTGATTTTTAATAAAATGATATTTCTAGAATAAAGTATATCTTTAAAAATTAAAACAGTATACAGGATGTCCAAAAAGTCTGGTAACATGGTAGGTATCTCAAAGCTGCCAGGTAGGCGAGATCTGATGAGTGTGGTTTATAGGTAATAGGGGAGAGGAAATTAATTGCCTCATTCAATTTGACTCTCTCCCCCAAGTTTGCTAACTAGAAAACTATCAAAGATAGAGAAAATTTACGATTGCTACCCTGTAACAAGATAAAATAAATAAAAGACTCTTTGACCACAACAAAAATATAAAAGGAAAAATACGACCTTATCCTGTAAGCGCTTTTCGAGGGCGAAACTCTCATCATTCAGCAGGTAAAACAGGGAGTAACCAGGAGAAAACCCGAAGATACTGATTGTAACAATCGACAATCGAACAGTGAAGTGTACATGGGACGAAAGCAGCGCTTTCACAAAGCTCATCCAACCAGAATAAACTCCAAATGAAATACACTGAGGTAGTCAAGAAGCCTAACCAACCCAAGCGGTCTTCCATATTATACAAAAAAGAAAATAAGATTGACGATTGTCAGAAACAAAATACAAACGAAATAAAAAACACAAGGAGAAAGAAGATTATCACATCTTCCAGTAGTCCGGGAAAGAGACGTTGCTAATATCTTCAAAATTGACGTCAAGAACGTGCCTCGGTTTACGATACTTCGTATGCCAGTTCATATTCAATGAGTTCTTCAGTATCCCATTCACAAGTTTATTGTCGTGAGTCTTCATGTTCTGTATCAAAATCAAAAGGAGATCCTGTATAAACTTTCCGATATGGGCCATGTTTAAATCCATGTGGATGGATTGGTTTTTCATCGTCCTTCTGTCCAGCTGAGCAACGATTCCTGGACGGCTTTGAGATATGGCGATTCAGTCTACAAACAGCAATAAGTCACTTAATTCGGATAAAGGGCCAATCAGCGACTCTCAACTGATTCAGTGGTGGGTCGACCTAATCAACCATTGAATTTTTCAGTTAAGAGTACGTCTGTTCTTTTTTATTATTGGCCGTATTTCTGTAAATATACCCGCTCTGTTTATGTTACAATCAGTATCTTCGGGTTTTCTCCTGGTTACTCCCTGTTTTACCTGCTGAATACAAAATTATCGCGAATATGTTAATTCAAATATCTTGGCGAGGCACTAAATTAACTCGGCCCGCAACCTCTAACAGAATTCAGCAATATAAATAATGATTACAAATACGTCCTTTTTGAAAATGATTCTGCTGACAGTGATGGAGGTAACTGGCGTATTGCGCAGAATAAAAGAAACAAAGGTGGTATTAGGATAGACAACATTCAGTCTACTGTCGATATCAAAAATGGTGTCTCTGTAGCCCTACGAGGTAACAAAGCCAAGCTTGGTTATTCCCAAAGCAATGTCACCCATGGAAAGGGAGTTATTTACATTCCTCCAATTATTATTCGTCATCACGGAAAACCAATCAAGAAAATTCTAGAGGAAATCACAAAACATGTGTCTTTAGATTAAATCATCTGCCACACTAGTCGTAAGGACACCATTAAAATTAAGTGTCTTGACGAGGACACGCACAAAATTCTAGTATCTGGAGTAAAGAGTAACGATGTGCTAAAAATCCAGCATCATCAGCTCAAATCAGAAAAGCTGCTGAAATATGTTGTCCGAAATTTTGACACAACGTTTGACCTGGAAGACTTTTGTGATGACCTCAGGAAGGCAAATTATTACTCAGAAAAGGCAATCAGGTTGAAAAAGGCAAATGGTTCCGTTGAAATGCCACTGGTGTTGGTTTTACTCCAAAACACTGAGCATAATAAGTCCTTTTTCAGTTTAAAGCGTGTCGGTCCTCTTGCTGTTACTGTAGAATTATTTAGAGGCAACAAAAGGCCCTTACAGTGATTACAACTGTTTACGTTTTGGGCACGTCTCCCAAGGTTGCACCGAATCGCCTAGATGCAACAAGTGCGCAGGTGACCATCAGTCTAGGGACTCTGCTAATGTAAAGGGTAAAGACCCCCCCCTAAATGTATTCGTTGTGATGGCCAGCATACTTCAAGTTACACAAAGTGTCCGAAATATCCCCAAATCAAAAGGATCAAAAGCACCAAAGTGGTTGATGGCAGAACCTATGCTTCAGTCGCATCCAGCTCTTCTCATTCAGATGCGGTCGATCCAATCCAATTGCGCAGCATTTATAGAAGTCTGGGTAACCTTCTAAACCTCTGTAAAGAAAGTGGCAACGTACTGCCACAGGTTGCGTACCACGAAATCAAGAACTGACCATGGAAAGACACCACTACAGAACAATTACCCACGGAAAGCTTCGTTGCAATTTATGGAACGCCAGGGGAATCTATCGTAAGCGCATCGAATATTACAAATTCCTCATAAATTGGTATATTGACATAGCTTTCGTGTGTGAGACACACCTGAAATTAACCCAAGCTTTTAATTTACCGGGTTATCATGTTTATCGAAAGGATCGACCTATGGGTAACAACCCAGTCAAGCATTTGGTGGAGCAGCGATCATTGTCAAAGATGGCATTGATCATCGTGAGACTGTCACTCCGAATTATGTAGGAATGGAAGCTGTTTCCGTGATAATAAATGACGCCGACATAGGTGAAATTAAATTCACCTCTCTGTATAATTCACCTAGGCACAAGCTTGGACCTTGCGAGCTTGATGAGCTGCTCTCTGGGCCCGTCCCAGAGGTTATGACGGGAGACTTTAATGCTAAGCACCCTGCATGGAATTCCAAATGCTCCAACCAAAATGGCAATATCCTCTATGGATATACTCTAAAAGAGATTGACACCTTTGTTGCTGGACCCTTTGATGACACGTACTACTGCGACCATTCTCCTGTCAGCGACCTGCTGGACGTTGTAGTTCTTAAAGGATTCTTTAAGCCCTATAATACATTCACAGTCTACGACTTATTCTCTGACACCGTCCAGTGATGCTTATCTTTGAGGGCTTGAACATCGATGTTAAGATTGGGCTTCGCTCCAAACAAGACTCGAAACTCTTCAGGGATATCCTTAGAGAAAACAGCATTCCATATAAGGAGGTTATTGACAACGAGGATATTAATGCAAATATCAGTTCTATTACTCGTGTTATCAATGATGCTACAGCTTCCAGCACTTTCACTACTGATCGAAAGCGTCCTGAACATCTCGACCTCCCTACTTACATCAGGCGTCTCATACTTGAAAGAAATTCCTATAGAAGGTTATGGCAGCGTAAACGACTTCCCTTCTTCAAGACGAAATACAACAGGCTAGCTCGCAAGGTCCAGGAAGAGGTTAAATTATTACGTAATCAAAGATGGAGCGAAAAGCTAAAGTCCCTGTCATTCCAGGACAACTCGCTCTGGGGTACTGTAAGGGCTCTAAAAGGAAACAGACCCATCAACTTACCACCGCTGCTTACCGCAAATGGCAATGCTGTCACGGGCGTTCAAGATAAAGCTCAACTGATCGCCGAATCCCTGGTTAAAGAATTTACCACTCCTGGTGAGGACAACCCGGATAATTTCCCAAATATTCGTCTTGTCAACGATGGATGTATCGCATACGAGCTCACTCATCGTATTTCTACATGTGAAGACACTATTGGTGTTCAGGAAATCTCCGATGTCATCAAGCATCTGAAAAGCAGGAAAGCAGCAGGTATCGATTCCATCACTAATAGCACTCTCAAGAACTTACCTCCTAATGTTGTTGCGACTATTACCAGGGCCATGAATGACTGCTGGAGACATGGTTACTTTCCTGTCAAGTGGAAAGAGTCTGTAATCGTTACCATACCGAAGCCTGGTCTAAACCCTGCTCTCCCTGTCAGCTATAGGCCTATAAGCTTGTTACCTATGCTATCAAAAGTGTTTGAACGCATCATTCTTAAGAGATTTAACGACTTCTGTGTGGCTAACAATCTTGTTCGTGAAGAGCAATTCGGCTTTCGACCAGGTCACTCCTGCCAACTCCAGATCTGGAGGCTTGTTGCAGATTTGAACACTCCTCTTAACTGCGCTAAATATGGTGGTCTTGTGTTTTTGGATGTCCGAAAAGCTTTTGATCAGGTTTGGCACGAAAGCCTAATACACAAAATGATTACTTGTGGATTTCCGGACGATCTGATTGCCTTGATTAGATCCTTTCTGTCGAACAGGATATTTCGTGTAAAGGTTGGCTGCTCCTTGTCAAACCCGTGTGACGTCAAAGCTGGTGTTCCCCAGGGTTCTGTTCTTGGCCCTGCACTCTTCAACTTTTTCATCCATGACTTCCCAACATTTACAGAATGCAAGCTGTATCTGTTCGCTGGCGACGCGTCCATCATGACCACTGCTCGCGTTCCCGCTCATGTCATATCTCGATTGCAGAATGCCTTACATAAGTGCGAGAAATGGTTTGCTAAGTGGAGACTGAATCTAAATGTTGACAAATGCAAGGCAATGTTCATTACAAAGAAACTTCGTAAACCCCCGAGTCCTCTCTTCCTTTCTGGTAGAGAGCTCGAATGGGTAAAACATTACAAATACCTCGGAGTGGTGATAGATGCCAAGCTAAATTGGGGCGACCAGGTCTCCTACGCCATCAACAAGGCAAAGAAGGCAAAGTTCAGTCTGGTAGCTCTTCTGGGGCGGAACAGCGCGCTTGGATTGGACTGCAAACTGTTGCTGTATAGGACGGTAATCCGAACCATCTTGCTTTATGGTATGCCCGCATGAGCTACAATATGTAAGTCCAGATGGAAGGATCTCCAAACTTTCCAAAACGTTACCTTGAGGACCACTGCTCAACTTGACAGGAGAGTTGCAACAAATACTTCTATTGCCGACGATTTTAGGATACCTCCTATTGGGAATCACATCCAGGAATTGATGAAAAAGCTGCTTCCGAAGATGAAGGACCATCCCAATCCTCTGGTTGCAGATATTCTTGAGCACCCGCTTACCTTCAGAAGCCTTCTTAGACATCGCAGGCCGCGTCACCTCCTGGACATCAATTTCGACGACATCCAAAAGGCGATATTTCCCGAATATTGGATCTCCTAGCTCCTCGTGTCCCTTGTCCCTCGTCAATCAACAATCAACACTATCGTCCTGATAGGAAAGGACTCCATCTTATCCTCTGGATGACTTAACTAGATTTCATCTGGCTTCTCGCCTAGTTCAGTGTACTTCCCGTGGTTACTTTCTGGACGAGTATGGCAGTGAAAGCGTTGCTTTCGGACCACTCGTTTCGTTTTACCTGCACTGTTCGATTGTCGATTGTCGTCCTTTTTGAAAGGGTAACAATCATTATGAAACAATATGTGCGTCTGTACAGGTTACTATTACAATTAGAGCGCACGTGAAAGAGGATAAGCACCGCTAATTCAACATAGCATAAACTAAATCTTCTATTGCTGTAGCTCACTATACTTAAAGCCCTAAATCCTGTTACAAAAAATGTAGAATACACAATAGTTATTAAGCCTAACTCATGACCCACAGTGTAAACTAAGTAATAAATTCTAACCTGTGGGTCTACCTATGCCAATGAATTACAATTGCATACATACTGTCCGCGCGCCACAAGAAGACCGCGGCGTTGCTTTATGTGCTCGTATTGTGTCGCTGGTAGTTGAAGATCGGTCTATAGTTATGAAGGGAGGAAAAACGCTAAAATCAAGTAGCGCAATAATGAATTCTGGCTGTATTTCCAAACAAATTAAAACGTTTGCATGGAGAGGTATATACCAGAGAAATATGAAAAAAATAGAAGAAAATCGTCCTATTCTTTACATCGATGAAACATGGATCGACTCAAATTTGGCTGTTTGTTTCCCAACAAAGAATAGATTCATCTGCAACTGCAGCGACTCCATACGAGCACATTAAGCAACTCAGCGGTCTTCTCGTGGCGCGCGGACAATACAGTTTATTGTAAATTCAAGAATGTATAATATTTATGGTTAGGAACTACAATTATAAACGTCTAACTAAATGTTGACGAGAGAAACCCAAAAATGCTTTAGCTTACATCAACAGACCCATTCTGTCTTAATAACTGTAGCAAAACAATTCTTCTAGAAACATTCTATACATAAGAACGGACAACAAATCTAATTTCTAAAAAACTAAAGCTACAGTTCTTATAGCAACATTCTATACTTAAGAATACACGAATACTGGTTAACGTGGGTTTCCAAAAATTCATTAAAATACAATAATAGACAATAACTGTCATATTGAAAAGCGATACGGATTTCAAACTGCTTTACAAATACATAAGCTTAACTCTTAATGCAAGCAAATAAAGAAACGTCAATTCATTTAAAGAACGTATCTTCTACTATTCACAAAAATACAAAGGACTACAATAATAAATAGGGTCAAAATTTTATAAGCAAACAATAATGCTTAAACACAAGTCATGACGGAATTCCACATCGCAATGAGAGACTGCGCACATAATGGCGCTCGAATCCGCCGACTTCTTTTCACCCAAAAGTCCGACTGCAAAACTTTTAGCGAACCTTTATGGAGCTTATCTCTGAGATTTACAATTTAATAATCTTAAAACACTCAGACTCCTAAGCATTGAACTAATTTTAACAAAAGAGACTATACTTAAAATGTCCCTAGTAAATTCAATGTCTATCACTGACTTGAAAAATAGGCCCAGAGACCATCAATAAGGGTCCTTATTGATGGTCTCTGAATAGGCCTTACAACACGACTAGCAAATACCTGCTGTATTTCATAGAAAATTTTCTAGAAACTACTTTTTTTACGTTGTGCTGGCTCTGCTCCATTACTGTCCTTTACTTGCATTCTCGCTCACTGGAACTCCGGAAATAATCCGTGACGACGCTCGAATGGACCACGAGAAGCTCACCTTCGCTCTCGCCTGTGGGACACCACGACGACCTCGTTTTTACGCCGTCACTCGCCGACTCCGCTAATGGCCGACGCCCGGGTGCTGCAGCTCCGCCGAAATTCTTTGAAAACTCTTTGCATTCGGCTCCACCGTGCTCCGCTGTCGTACATTTCTTTCACAGCTATCGGGTCGCCGTCTCCGACCTCGTTCGCCCTGTTGCGAACAGCACGATCTTCCATCCGTACGCCACGAGTTCCAATCACTTCTTTTCCTCTTGCTCTCTTCGAGTCTTGCGCCCAGAGACCATCAATAAGGAGACTTGGCAATCTGCTTCAAAAACCGTAATACGCCTCTTTTTCTGCGCATGTTGTGTTGCAACACTTTTGATTAGAGGGCGCTTCAGAAATAAACAGTTTCGGTTTTGCTAAACAGTTGTTAGTTTCGCACATAAAACGTTAAAACAGAAAATGGAGGCAAATTAGGGTTTATTTCTTATTCATATCTTCAGGGAATTAAAAGGAGTCAAAGGCAGAAGTTCAACAATAATTGTTCACATCATTCAAGAAAACTGGTTAATATTACTCTAATGAAAAGTCATAAAGAAAAATTAAGACTTGCAGTAACATATATGAGCTTCGTCGAAGATGCAACTTATCTTAGAAAATATCTTGACTTCGCAATTTCTATTTAAAGGTGATTGTATAGATTACATAATTCATTAAGCAATTTCTTTTAATTTAAAGTATTACACAAACAAAATTGTATTTTGTACGTTCAAATGGAAAAGATACATAGCTACTGTATTGCATTATCATTGAAACTGTTAAGTCATTTGAGAAATGTGCGTGTGAGCAAGTTTCTCATGCAGAAACCAGCGGGGTACACTGGTGGACAAAAGTTTGGGGTAGGTGTGTTTTCTAAGAAAACAATTATTTAGAGATTTTATTGTTAAGGCACCTGTTAAGTTACTATTGAATATATCAAAATTGACAATCGAAAAATTGATCTTTTAATTTGTTTTTAAGTTACATGCAAAGTATACAAACTGAACTGGTCAAAAGTTTGGGGTAACAGGTAAATAACTGATATTTTTTACAGTAAAGTGCATGAATATTTGTCCATTGATTTTTTGGAATGTGAAGAAGTGTCTTAAGATGATTTCTGATGAGAAACGAAGGAAATTCATGCATTGTATGCTCAACACAAGAACTTCAATCGAGAAGCTGAAATTGCTGATTTTGGCTACAATACAGTAAACAGGGCAATTAAAAATGAAAACAGGAAGACAGGAAAGAAGATGGGAAACCCATCTGCACTTACAAGACGGACAAAATCTAGCATAAAACGCCATGGGAGAAGAGAAATTGCAGCTGGCCACATTGTAAACAGTACGCGCATCGAAGTAAATCTTGATTTGAAGGCTTCAACCAGAACCATAAGGCGTGAATTGCAGCGTGAGAACTTTCACTATGAAGCTATTGAAAAATCACTGCCATTAACACCAAAAAATAAAACAGCAAGACTTCAATTTGCTCAGAAACACATCATGAGAAGACTGATTTTGGGTTGGTGGTATTTTCTGATGAAAAACGATTTTTCCATGGATGGACCTGATAACATGTGCAGTTATGTTAAAAAACAAGGCCAAAAACCAATTGCTCTGGTCAGAAATAAGCACCAAATGGGAGGAGGAGATGTGATGCCATTAGGTGCCATTTCAAACACGGGTCACCTGAAGATAAAAGTAATTGAGGGCAAATATACGGAAAGCAATACTTAGAAGACCTTCAAAGCATATCCATTCTTTTCTGCAAGAGACACAACAGACAAAAACAATGGGTATGGCAGCAAGACAATGCATCTATCCACACAGCACGAATTTTTACTGAATGATTTTCCACTAACAAAGTTCGTAAACTAGACTGGCCGGCAAGGAGTCCCGACCTCAACATTATAGAAAATGTTTGGCATCTTATGAGCCAGGATATTTATGCTGACAAACAGTATTCAACTCGTATGCAGCTAATCAATACAATTGAGGTCTCCGCTGTTAAAATAGCACAAAACACCATCAAGAAGTTATTTTCATCAATGACAAATCGTCTTCTTCAAGTTATAAAGTCAAATAGCGGTCAGATTTCATATTAATTTCCTTTAGTTTTGATATCTTGATGATTATTTACCTGTTACCCCGAACTTTTGACCAGTGTAATTTGCATTATTTGGATGTAACTTAAAAACAAATTAAAAGATCAATTATTCAATTGTCAATTTTGATATATTCAATAGTAAGTAAAAAGGTGTCATAACAATAAAATCTCTAGATAATTGTTTTCTTAGAAAACACACTTACCCCAAACTTTTGTCCACCAGTGTATGACCAAAGCCCACTGTATTGGCTGTTTTAGTGGCCTAGAGATGGCAGCACCAACAAATCGAATGGCGGCCGACATGGGTATAAGTTGTGAAATAGCTAAGCATAAAGTGACGTTATCTGCGATATTGGGCTATGTTGGACAAGAAAATTCTGATTGCCCACGAATGGCTAGTAAAAAGAGATGTCTTGATGAAGGTGAGGCAGTATTAGAGGGCAAACACGTGCTATTTTGTGGTGTAACGAAGATGAAGGACGAATACTGCATAGTGTTCGCGCTATGTTTACGAACATCTAACCCGCAAGATCGTCCCCATGAATTTACGATTGAAATTTTCAGCGATATTACAAATGGATCACGTTTTTCGTGTTTGTGTTCTTGTGTAGCTGGAAATTCCGGAAGATGTAAACATTGCATCGCTGTTCTTCTTCATATCAACAGGTAAGCTCTCCTTTTATTTCTTATCGAACTGTGCTCCATAATTTTAATACATTTTAACTTTGCTAATACTTAACAAATTGAACGAATATCAAAATATAACATAATTTCACTCATGGCATTATTTTTTGTAAATTTATTGCTTGGATTGAAAATTGAATTTGAATAAATCACTTCCCATTAACCTTAATCTTCCCTTTGCTAGTACTTAAATAATGATAATAGTTGAATATTACTTGAATGTTATATTGAGTCAACAACAGGTAATTTTTTTTCATTTTTTGCTCAAAATTGTTTTGGTCTCACAGGATTTTATTTGAGGTTGATATTAAAGTCACATAATTTATGATTCCAATCAAATAATTATCAGATTCACTTTAATGATTGAAATATAACATAAAATTAAAGAAACAACATTTTTATTTTCAGGGGTTCAGTCGACCAATTAGAGCAATTTAGCTGCACTGATATCCAGCGGCAATGGAACATCGTGAAGAGTAGCAGGATGTATCATCAGCCTTCAAGGATAGTAGAGTTAAATCACCTTAAACCATTTAGTGGGTTAAATTTCCAGCTATCAAATTACACTAAGCAAAGGCTGCTGACTAAATTGGTTGACTTGTTTCCTGAGTCAGCATTAGCCAAGCATGCATCTGGACAAATCAATTTCGAAGCAGCGCCACCACCAGATAATGATCCAGTGGTATCTGTGATGTCTGAACATGCTCAACAGCTATTTCAATGTATATGCAATAAAAATGCTGCAATGAATACACTTTATGGACAGTACAAAGTGAATGAAAGTAATCAAAAACTACAACATTTTTATGACATCAGGATAAAAAAATCATAAGAAGAATGTGAAATGATCTGTGAAAAGACAGCATCCCAAGATTGTGAACTATGGAAGCAAGAGCGCCGACTACGCATAACAGGTTCAATCTGTTATGCCATATTTACATATGAAAACAGAAACCCTAATTCTGAGAAAAAAATAAACTCTCTTATAAGACCGAAATTCAAAGGAAACCTGGCAACACGCCATGGTACAGAACATGAAAAGTTAGCACGTGTGGAATATAGCAAATATTTAATTCAACCATGGACTGTTAAAGAATTTGGTTTAGTTATTTCACCAATGGCACCGTGGTTGGAATTTTCCCATGACTGTGTAGTATTTGATGGTGACAAACCAGTGGGATTGTTAGAAATTAAGATCCCCTTTTCAGATAAAGGACTGGAAGAATTGTTTAATGAAAAGAAGAGGATTTCATATGTTATTAAAAATGGAGAGAACGTTTCACTTAAGAAGTCTCATGCGTATTATGGTCAGGTGCAACTTGGAATGTCGATTTTAAATTTAACTTTCTGTGATTTTGTTGTATTTTCCACTGTCGATAAGAAGTTCATAACAATACGCGTTCCAAGAGATGATACTTTTATTCAAACATTATTAAAAAAATGTTCTGATGTCTACTTTGAAAAACTTTTTCCCATTATTGTAAATTACTGAATGGATTTTAATTACTTTTTAAAGGATACAAATTATATAAAATTAAAATGTAGCAATCTAATCTATATTTTAACAATTTGTATGGTTTTCTTTTTGTACAATCTGTACATCTATTTATTTATTATTAATAAAATTATCATGAAAATGACTGAAATCTCTTATCTGCCAAAATAGGGCTCGATAGGTTGACCATTCCACAAATGACATCAAATATCATGTCAATATAAGGCATCAATTCCCAATTCCTGTTCTTTAAAATAGCAAACTGTTTCATACTTTGGATTCCTCTTTCCACATGTACTCTTGCTGCAGCAATGTTTACAGTCTCTAATGATTCCTGCTCTGTAAATTGTGTTGCTGGTTTTCTTAAAAATGGTGGCCTAATGATTGCAATTGCATATACCGAACAAAATTCATCAATTAAAAATCCTCTGTCAACCATGACAGCGTCATTGTAAGGTTCCAGCTTATGAATTAGTCCTGATTCCCCAAAAATAAATTTATCAGAGGCACGGCCTCCATATGCCTTGCTTTTAAAGGTTATAAGCCCGCCAGGTGATATACCAATCATTATTTTCACAGTGTTGGTACCATAATAGTGTGAATAAGTCATCATCCTGTATTTTATTCATTTTGTTTTTTCAATTGGAATTTCTGTGCAGTCAAGAATTACTTTCACTTTTTTAAATTTCAGAAAGCATTTAGGCATTTTCTTGCTTATTTCTTCTTTTGTATGCAATTTTATGGCACAGGATAAAATTTGGCTGAGAAATGATAACGTTTCAAAAAAGACAGCACTACATGTTGCTTTTGAAATCTTGAATAAAATAGCAAGACATGCAGTTTTTACCTTGACGAAGACAAGTGCTATCTAGGAACGAGTTGATAAAAGCTTACGGTGATTTAAAACTAATTGATCTGTTAACGTAGCAAGGCTATCCAATATTTTAAAACAAGGTATTCCAGTAAAAGCATTGTCACTATCCAGCATATCCAGTAATGTGCATGGTTTTGACAAATCAAAGATATTATTTATTTGCACACATTTGTCTAATATTATTTTATTTCCATTATCATTGAGGGGAAGATTTAAAAACTCTTGACTGGCTTCAGAGGTGCTGATAATTTCTTCCATTAGATGTTCTTCATTGGGTCCTACTACATTGGTTTCTGCACTAAAGCAGCAACTTTCTGAAATCATGCTTGCAGTTTCAAAACAATTTTCTTATTGTTCTGTTTCAGAGGTAGAATTTTTCTTACTTCCCTATTTGTGACTCGCTCTTCTCGTAACCTTCCAGCTCGGGTGAGTGGCTTCAAAACTGATGTTTCATGCACCCTAACTGGAATATTTTGTGATGGAATTGAACCACGTCTCAGCCGCTGAACTTGATTTGGTATACCTCAGAGAAAAACACCAAATTAACAATTCATTATTGTGTTATTTGTACACTTGAATCGTAATAAAATTCTTATAAAACGTATAGTTTTTTAAAAAAAATTATATTACTTTTTTTCTTTAAAAAAAATCTCTCATTAATGTTTAACATTTATACTAAAACAATTTACTTGCTACATAATAATCAGATTCTTGGAAATGTAAGCTGCACACGTACATTGACTTCGTTGCTGGCTTCCCCAATTTTAATTTTATTTCCCATCGTTTTCTGGTGACCTTGTTCGTTGGAAATGTATGGATGCTTATAGTTTTCGTTTTATCGAGTTTGGATTTGCGTCCATACACACAGCAATATTTGTTGTTCTTTTTCCCCATGATGAGAACAAAAATTTTCCGATTAGATACCAATTAGATACGGTTCTGTTCTTTTCAACCTATTTGGGTTGAGAAAGCAATCCAAATCAACTCATAATTTCAGAATAACATGTCACAGTAGAATATTCACTAGAATAAGTTTGAAATTTACCAGAATTTCAAAAATCTAAATAATTTTATACGTTTGAGGATCGTTTGAAAGGCTTCAGCAAAGAAACAATACCCATCTCTGACGCCATTAATTAGTTCTAGCTGATGCCGCATGGTGTCACCCATTTCTATTTAAAGCGCCAATAATAAAAGCCTGCCCATTTACCTCTAGCCTATAGGGAGTGCAAGTGTGACGACAGTGCTTGGAATTCTTCAGTCACGTGACTCGATGTGGTTCCAAAGAAGTCTTCTCGCTTCGGGATTTAACATGGTTCCAACGTAGGGATGGAATAAAATCGTTTTGTATAAGCCCAGTGTTTATAACACATTTAAGATGTGAAATTGTTTAGTTCCTCACTGCTCAAGAAGGAGCCAAAATAGCGATTTAGACATCTATCGTTTTCCCAAAGAAAGATCCGCGAACGATGGCATTCTTTTGCTAAGTGATTAAAAGTGATTAAAAAGCGTTCTAATATTAATGTATAAATTATATAATGGGATTAAATGTCTTAATAATAGTATCAATTACACAAATTAACATAATAATTTAAGAGATGTCATTTTTACTGGCCGCCCGCTTCAACGTTACAAGTACGTATATTGCGTGGTTCCAATGTTTGGAACCAGCGATCCCATTTCCTAGGCTGTCGGCCCGTTCATCGCGCAAATGACGTCAGCTGTGACGTAGTCACTTGCACTCCCTATAGGAAG
>JAHWFO010024833.1:87817-105399 GCA_023313115.1 Rhysida immarginata | reverse complement strand
GCACTCCCTATAGGAAGCATTAACTCCCAATTTCATCGCTAGTGGAGTTACTAGGTTAGAATTCCTCACTGACAGTCAAAATGGATATTTGTATACCTCTATTACTTAGAAACTTAATTATTAATTTTTTTAAAAGATTATAAAAATAATAATGGACTTATAAATAAAAACTGCAGATACCTCATTTCACAAATACTAGAATTTTTATTTTTCAAAAAAAAATAAAATGTATTTACGATTTCAAAATTTTTCTATTGAGTGGTTTATTGCAAAACTGTCGTGATTTATTAACTTTATTGTCATAGCAGTTGCATAATTTGTTAATGCTGGTTTCATATATTTCTGAAATATAATGAATGTCACATAAAACTTTCTTATGATTTTCCTCTTTAGGGCAATTCAGGGCTGGTTACTTCATTAAATCATTATTGATAATGTTTTTAAGATACCCTAAAACCAGCTATGGATGAAAGAGAATGCTAAAACTTTCATCCATCTCTGCTAAAACTTTACTATGTCTACGCAGTAATGGCAACACTAGAGAAGCAAATTTATCAAGAATCAATAAAAGGCCACCTCTATCCTGCTTGTAAAGGAGTTAATAAAGGTTGCTTGTAGAGGGTCTTTCAACTAAATCTAAACAATGATTACACTGATGACAGGTTTATTAAACCCCTGATTATATTCTGCTAGTACAATTCCATCAGTTTTTGTTGAAGCTTTTTCATTGTATTGTTTACTGCAACTACATCTAATTGATCATGTCGTCCCGCTGATTGTCTAGGATCACTAGAAAATTTCCTCGTTAGTACGAAACTGAATTTATAAACCTGAAGGAGTCCTTTGATAAACATAACGGTTGATTCTGATGTCAAAAACAGAGCTTCATATGTCTCGTTTGTCAGCAAAGGGTTTTCATTTGTTTGTATTCTTTTTAAAATTTAATAAGAGTATCCTCTAACCGGTCAAATCTCTCATTGGTGTTTTGCATCACTCATCCGAAACCTGATGTATTTAGTGGTGTTACTTATGTCATGGATTGTAAACCACTTAAACATAGTTTCCATGAATTTATTGGCACCTTCAGAGTTTATCATTATTTGGCTAGGCATGAAGCAAAAACCTCGCAAGAATTTAATGGCAACTGTAACTGTTGGAGAAAATATGTCAATTGCCCGTTTGACATTCATTTTCGCAAAATTCTTTGGGTATACAAGTTTTCTAATAAGAAATCTTACAGGTTTCATAAGTGAAGTCATTTTTTCTTCCACGTCGTATAGATATATGATGCAATTTCCAAATTCATGTTTTAGCATTTGCGATCTGAGATTTTTTATTATGTGGCAATAATCGAAGCTGATATACAGTTTTCTGCTGGAATCAGTGGGATGAGGAATTGCTGCTTTAAGACTTCCACCACATAATAAACGGAACATATCAACATTTGTCTTATAATTATCTATTACAACGCTCGTGGAATGACAAGCCCTCCTCTTTCATTTTGAAATTTGAATTACAAAATGGGACACGGGCATTATTAAAGTCACAACTAAAATCTAAATAAAATTCATGGCACAAATATAGCAACACCACACACTGTTAACTCGCACGTAGTTTGAAAGCACCTGTTGCTGTTAAAGCAGTCGACCCTAACCAAGTGGCGCCCTCACAATCGCTGTGGTGTACAGAGAAAGCTCACGAATGAGCAAGCTTTTATTATACAGTGGGCTTTGGTAGTTTATTTCAGTTTAGAAATAACAAATTTCTTATTTATTTGAATTTATGTACCCGCTACGAAATCATTAAGCAATAGGTTTAGGTATTCATATATTAAAAATTAAATACTATAATTCGTGGAAAAATTATGACCCCTTTATATATTGTCCACCCCAATATTTTGCTGTATTTTCAAGCAAATAATTAGTGAAATATTGTTGATCCACATCATTCACTGCTGCTACCCATAGAGATATACACTATATGATCACAAATATCCGGACACATGCACGTTTGCGCTCTAGCCATAATTTCATGGAAATCAATAGGGCGTTGCACATCCCTTTGCCCGAATCACAGCTTCCACCCTTCGGGGAAGACTTTCCACCAAATGTTGGTAGGTACTTTCCGGAATGTTCCTCCATTCCTCCCGAAGAGCGAGAATCAGTTCAGGTACAGAAGTTGGCCGATGTGATCAGGCCCGCAAGCGTCTTTCCAATTCATCCCACAGACTCTCTATAGGATTGAGGTCGGGACTTTGTGCCGGCCAACCGATTTCTTCGACCCCTGAGTCCGCAAACCACTGCTGTACACGCCTCGCTTTGTGGCACGGAGCATTGTCGTGTTGGTAGAGAAATGGCCCGTTTCCGAAAAATTGCCACAATGTTGGAAGTGCACAGTTGTCCAAAACATTCAGATAACGGTCGGAGTTCATGATTCCTTGCACAGGAACGAGCTGGCCCAGTCCGTACCATGACTCCTCCTCCTCCGAACTTGACTGTGGGCTCTGTGCACTCAGGTAAGAAGCGTTCTCCAGGTATGCGCCAAATCCAAACTCGTCCATCGGATTGCCAGAGTGTGTAGCGAGATTCGTCTGTCCACATTACATGTTTCCATTGGTCCATTGTCCAGTTTCTGTGGGCTTTGCACCACTCCAGACGTCGCTTGGCGTTGACCCTGCTGATGTGGGGCTTGTGGGCAGCAGCACAGCCATGGAATCCCATTGTGTGCAGTTCCCGAAGAATTGTCATGGTACTGGCATCATTTGCAGAGGCGTTTCGAAACTCTGTGGCAATTTTTTCCGCCGAGGACTTCCGGTTGCTGCGGGTGACACGACAAAGCACTCGGCGGTCTCTGTCCGTTAGTTTCTTGGGTCTACTGGTTCGTTGTTGAACTGTTGTTGATCCCCGGGTCTTCCATTTCATAATGACATCGCCTACTGTTGACTTGGGTATCTGAAGAAGGCTGGAAATGTCACGCATGGACTTGCCGCATAGGTGACATCCAACTATGGTTCCACGTTGGAACTTACTGAGCTCTGCCGAACGACCCATTCTTGCCAATGTCCAAGCAGAGTTGTGTCTGAAGGTGTGGGAAGCTATTTAAATGATGTGCAAGTCATTATCATGTGAAATTGGGCCAATCGATGATCTGTGAGGGGTGTCCGGATATTTTTGATCATATAGTGTATATACAAATTCTTTTTTAATAATAGATTTACAGATTTTTTTAAAATTTTAATTAATTGTTTTTGTTACAGGAATTATTCATACATTCTGAATAGGTACACGATCCAATAAATTAATTTACTAAATTAATCTTTGGAAAAAAATTTAAAAAATCAACCTTGCAAAATAAGAAAAAATACTTCAGTAAATTTTATTTTATATTATTCACATAATTTGATAAAAATAATCTAAAGTTTATTAAAAATAATATAAAAATTGAGGCTTAATTTGGGAGCTATGCTTCATATCTATTTTTATGCTCAAAGAGGTTATGCACTTCTTGTTGCTTTCATTCTGGGGGTTTTGTTTTTCCAAGTTTATACTTGGAAGTTTGATAACAGTTTTTTTTTTTCCTCCTTATTTTTTTTTTATTTTTTCCTCCTTTGCACTAAGAATAGGAGTTTTGTCTATGGGGGCTTTATATAGGAGTTTTGTAATAAAACATGGCAACAGAGTCAAATGACTTGTAAAGTACAACAAGAAATTGGCTAATGGTTAGTCAAAGGAAGAAAATGAAATTATGAGGTAATTAATATTATTTTCGTAATACATGTATTTTAAATTAAAACAAGTTGCTTATTTAATTAATGAATTTGATGAATTTCAGCAGCAGAGCTAATATGAAAAAAATGTGTCACTGCTGGATCCTGCAACCAGATCCTGGATTTGGCTCTGTTGCTATGTTTTATTAATGTATATTAACTCTGTCATTGTTCTTTTGAATTTAGAGTGTACTTTCAAATGGAAGAGATTCATAGCTATTGCATTAGTCATTTAAGCTCATTTCAAAGATCTGTGTGAACATTTTCCCCATAGAACAACCAACAGTGATATTTCATATGATGATATGAAAGCATAAAATCAAAAACAGATGAACTTCTCCCCCCCTTCATCTGTTCTCAATAAAACCTAATAACATTTAAAGCACAACATGGAAAATTTCAAGGCAGTCAAATATTATTTTTCAGTTAATTGTATGTTGTGGAAAAAGAAGATAGCTTATTATGTATTTTAATATTGTAATGGCACATTAGGCTAATCATTTGTAATTCTTTGTGATCTAAAATAATTAATTTTGATTATTACTTTGTATTTGAAGTTGCTGAGGTTTATAGTTAATTTGTGTTAATAATAATAATAATAATAATAATAATAATAATAATAATAATAATAAAATTAATAATGATAATAATAATACTATGCTTGCGTAGAATCTTTTCATTTTATCCACTTGGTGATTTATTATTTTACAATAATGAATTTCATCATAGTTACTCTCTACTGCTTAATTTCACCAATGTGATACTTGTCAGTATACTTTGATGTTTAAAGATGCTTATGTAAGTGAGAAGTATGAGTTGTTCACTTATTTTAAAAGCTTTTCAAACAACCTTAAAGCCTTTGGGATTCTTTGCATTCCTATAAAAGATTTATTTAACTTCATTGAAAGAATAGAACATAAGTTTATGTGTTGTGTTCAGCAATGGCTGATATATGTAAATTTGGATAAAGAATTAGAGGAAGCTTTATTGCAGATCAAATGTGATTTTGTAATATGTGACATCACTGCAGTAATGATACAAACTATTTGCATTTAATGTGAACAATAAAAATCAACAGAAAATTAAAAGAATACTTCATGAAATTACAACTAATGGCAATAATTGTTTGTGAAAATTTGTTTTTACTAAGTGTTTAGTAACAATTTGAAATTATTTTTGTTTTTTATTAAAATTTTGCTAATATTTAATAGGGACATATACATTCAGCACACTTGATGCTAATTTAATATCTTTTACTTTTGTATTATTTTATATTGTATTAAAAACTTTTTTTATATACAAAGGAGACGATTGATTCCACTATTTCCACAAAAAATTTATTCATCATAACATAGATGTACATTTCGGCTACAACGTAGCCATCTTTAGTATGAATCGATTTTACAGACAATCGACATTCGAACAGTGAAGTGTACATTTGTTAGGATGGGACGAAAGCAGCGCTTTCACAAAGCACATCCAACCAGAATATTGAAATGAAATACACTGAGGTAGTCAAGAAGCCTAACCAACCCAAGCGGTCTTCCATATTATACAAAAAAGAAAATAAGATTGACGATTGTCAGAAACAAAATACAAACGAAATAAAAAACACAAGGAGAAAGAAGATTATCACATCTTCCAGTAGACCACTGTCCTTCACTGGTCCTTCTGTCCAGCTGAGCAATGGTCCTCAGAGTAACATTCTGGAATGACTGTAGTTCACTCCATCTGGTTTTACAGATAGTCGCCCCCGCAGGCATGCCATAGAGGAGTATGGTCCGGATAATTGATTTGCACAGAAGTAGCTTGTTGCCAATGCTGAGGGCGCTGTTGCGACCCATGAGAGCTATGATACTGTACTTAGTCCTCTTCGCTTTGTTCAGAGCATAGAAGATATGCCGGTTCCATTAGAGTCTTGAGTCAATGATAACTCCCAGATACTTGTAGTTTCCACCCAGTCCAGTTTCTTATTGAACCGAACAAGAGAATCTGGGGGACGCTTGAGCTTCCTATTGGGGTACAAAGCCTTGCACTTTCCGACGTTAAGATTCAACTTCCAGCAGTTAAACCAGTCTTCGAACTGCTTCAAGGCGCACTGCAGCCGAGTGATAACGTGAGCCGGCTTGTGTGCCCATGTCATAATGGCAGTATCATCCGCATAAAAATACAGATTACAATTATCGGGTTTCGGGAAATCATGTACAAAGTAATTAAATAGCACAGGCCCGAGGACAGAACCCTGACGGACACCAGCCTTTATAACACAGGGCGGGAAAAGATTTTCTCCAACTTTGGCTTGATAGGATCTGCCGTCAAGAAAAGATTTCACCAACAAAATCAAATCGGCAGGGAACCCGTCTCTGATCATTTTTTAGACAAGGCCCTCATGCCACACTTGGTCAAAAGCTTTACTGACATCGAGAAATACCACCCCACAGTACCTGGAGAGGTTCACGGGGGTGCTCAGGTCTGCAACGAGCCTCCATATCTGCATTGGACAAGAGTGGGCAGCATGAAAGCCAAACTGCTCTTCCCGAAAAAGGTCATTTGCTAGACAGTGGTCTTGGAATCTGACGAGAATCGTATTCTCTAACACTTTGGACATCGTGGACAGTAGGCTAATAGGTCGGCAACTCGCCGGAATCGCAGGATTTTGCCCCTGCTTGGGGATACTCAACACAATAGATTGCTTCCAAGCCACAGGGAAGTAAGAAAATTTCCAGCAGACGTTAATGATATTAGTGAGATAGTCAATAAATTTCTTCGGGAGATTTATAAGGGCGTTATTGCTCACCTTGTTTCTTCCTGGAGCCTTCTTCTTTTTCAGTTTACATATAATGGAGTCGACCTCTCCAGCCTCGATGCTGTTCTTCGTTAAATGCTGTGGGACTTCATCAAAGTTGACAATACCTTCTTCCACACGCTGAGACATGATTTGGTTCTCGGGTTTATCGTTGGTAGGAGTAACAAACTGCATATCCAGTGAATCTGCAATGACTTGGGCCTTGTCCTGATCAGTTTGCACATAGTCACTTTGTGGTGTACGGAGTGGAGGAAGCGTAACATTCTTTTTCTTCTGTAAAGCTCTGACCATACTCCAAATGGAATTGTCGCGAGCCGACAAGCTTTTGAGTTTTTCATTCCATCTAGCATCGCGCAGCTCTTTTATCTCCTCTTGAACTCTTCGCACTAACCTGTTGTACTTGTTTTTGAGCCAAGGTTCACAATAGCATTGCCATAGTCTACGGGTCGTGTTTCTTTCAGCAATTAGGCGTTGGATTCCAGGAGTGAGTTGGATTCGATGAGAAGGTTTATTCTCTGATAGATACTTACTAGCTTCTATGGCACTGTTAATACATCTGGTGATGTCATCAACAAGTTGATCGATGTCCTCTGTACAGTAAGCAACGTCGGGATGGTAGCCATAGTCTTTATGAATTTCTTTGTAGAACTTCTAGTGTTAGTGATGTACGAGTTCCTCTCGGAAAGTTATGTCAACATTGTCAAAGTTCAATGCTACAGGCTTGTGGTCGGAAGAAAGGTCATCAATCGCGAAGATATTGTACGGTTTGAAGAAACCCTTCAAGAGCGAGATGTCCAAAACGTCAATACTAGGGGAGTGGTCGCAGTAGTAGGTGTCCTCCATAGGTCCAGCAGCGATGATATCATCTCTACCTTGTGTGTATCTATAGAGAATCATGCCGTTGTAATTCTGAGTTCTGGACTACCAGCTTGGGTGTTTGGCATTTAGGTAACCAGCCAGGACGACTGCAGTGACACCACTGAAGAGTTCATCAAGCTCGCACATGTTAAGATAATGTTTAGGTGAATTGTTAAGCGCCACGAACTTCACTTCACCAATGATGATGATGGAGGCCCATTCCATACTTGCATAAGACTTGGATACTAATTTTTGGTGGTGAATTCCCTTCTTAATGATGATCGCAGCGCCCCCAGACGCACATCTTGCAGCATTTGAAGCCATTCGATCCTTATGGTACACACAATAATACACACAATTATACACACAATTTTACAGAGTAAGGTTTTAGGTGTTTATACTAGAATTAAGCCACTGAGAAGGAGTATAGGAAAAAATTGGAGGTAAACACGCAATTGGGCAGCAGAACACGCCATTGGGCAGCACTATGGCCACACAGCCTAAACCTGACCTCCGGAGAAATAACCCCTAAGGTATATAACAAAATAAAAAACCAAATCACCTTAACTGTGGTTAAATAACATCAATGGTAACACAAAGAGCCAAAACCGCTTTTCCGCAGCCAAATATTTAGTACGCCTGGATACGTATTTCGGACGCTACGCGTCCATTTTTCAACAAGACTTAATGTTACAGACAATCGACAATCGAACAGTGAAGTGTACATTCGTTAGGATGGGATGAAAGCAGCGCTTTCACAAAGCTCATCCAACCAGAATAAACTCCAAATGAAATACACTGAGGTAGTCAAGAAGCCTAACCAACCCAAGCGGTCATCCATATTATACAAAAAAGAAAAAAAGATTGACGATTGTCAGAAACAAAACACAAACGAAATAATAAAAAGAACAAGGAGAAATAAGATTATCACATCTTCCAGTAGTCTGGGAAAGAGACGTTGCTAATATCTTCAAAATTGATGTGAAGAACGTGCCTCGGTTTACGATACTTCGTATGCCAGTTCATATTCATTGAGTTCTTCAGTATCCCTTTCACAAGTTTATTGTCGTGAGTCTTCATCTTCTGTATCATAATCGGAAGAATATCCTGTATAAACTTTCCGATATGGGCCATGTTTAAATCCAAGTGGATGGATTGGTTTTTCACCGTCCTTCTGTCCAGCTGGGCAATGCTCCTCAGGGTAACATTCTGGAATGACTGTAGTTCACTCCATCTGGTTTTACAGATAGTCGCCCACGCAGGCATGCCATAGAGGAGTATGGTCCGGATAATCGATTTGTACAGAAGTAGCTTGTTGTCAATGCTGAAGGCGCTGTTGCGACCCATGAGAGCTATGATACTGTACTTAACCGTCTTCGCTTTATTCAGAGCATAGGACATATGCTGGTTCCATGAGAGTCTTGAGTCAATGATAACTCCCAGATACTTGTAGTTGTCCACCCAGTCCAGTTTCTTATTGAACAGAAAAAAGAGAACCTGGGGGATGCTTGAGCTTCCTATTGAGTTACAAAGCCTTGCACTTTCCGACATTAAGGTTCAACTTCCAGCAGTTAAACAAGTCTTCGAACTGCTTCAAGGCGCATTGCAGCCGAGTGATAACGTGAGCCGGCTGGTGTGCCCATGTCATAATGGCTGTGTCATCCGCATAAAAATACAGATTACAATTATCGGGTTTCGGGAAATCATGTACAAAGTACTTAAATAGCACAGGCCCAAGGACAGAACCCTGAGGGACACCGGCCTTTAGAACACGGGGTGTGGAAAGATCTTCTCCAACTTTGGCTTGATAGGATCTGCCGTCAAGAAAGGGTTTCACCATCAAAATCAACTCGGCAGGGAACCAGTCTCTGATCATTTTGTAGACAAGGTCCTCATGCCACACTTGGTCAAAAGCTTTACTGACATCGAGAATCACCACCCCACATTACCTGGATAGGTTCAGGGGGGTGCTCAGGTCTTCAACGAGCCTCCATATCTGCATCGGACAAGAGTGGGCAGCACGAAAGCCAAACTGCTCTTCCCGAAAAAGGTCATTTGCTAGACAGTGATCTTGGTATCTCACGAGGATCGTTCTCTCCAACAACTTGGACATCGTGGGTAGCAGGCTAATAGGTCGGTAACTCGCCGGAATTGCAGGATTTTGCCCCTGCTTGGAGATACTCAACATAATAGATTTCTTCCAAGCCACAGGGAAATAAGAATATTTCCAGCAGTCGCTAATAATATTGGTGAGAAAGTCAATAAAATTCTTTGGGAGATTCATAAAGGCATTATTACTCACTTTGTCTTTTCCTGGAGCCTTCTTCTTTTTCAGTTTATTCATGATGTTGGCGATCTCTCCAGCCTCTATGTTGTACTTCGTTAAATGCTGCGGGACTTCATCAAAGTTGACAATACCTTCTTCCACACGCTGAGACATGATTTGGCTCTCGGGCTTATCGTTAGTAGGAGTAACAAACTGCATTTCCAGTGAATCTGCAATGACTTGGGCCTTGTCCTGATCAGTTTGGACATAGTCACTTTGTGTAGTACGTAGTGGAGGAAGCGTGTCATTCTTCATCTTCTGTAAAGCTCTGACCATACTCCAAATGGAATTGTCGCGAGTCGACAAGCTTTTGAGTTTTTCATTCCATCTAGCGTCGCGAAGCTCTTTGAATGTTACAGACAACAATCGACAATCGAACAGTGAAGTGTACATTTGTTAGGATGGGACGAAAGCAGCGCTTTCACAAAGCTCATCCAACCAGAATATACTCTAAATGAAATACACTGAGGTAGTCAAGAAGCCTAACCAAACCAAGCGGTCTTCCACATTATACAAAAAGAAAATAAGATTGACGATTGTCTGGAAAAAAAAAAAAAAAAAAAAAACGAAATAAAAAAATACAAGGAAAGATAAGATTATCACATCTTCCAGTAGTCAGGGAAAGAGACGTTGCTAATATCTTCAATATTGATGTCAAGAACGTGCCTCGGTTTACGATACTTCGTATGCCAGTTCATATTCATTGAGTTCTCCAGTATCCCTTTCACAAGCTTATTGTCGTGAGTCTTCATCTTCTGTATCATAATCAAAAGGAGATCCTGTATAAACTTACCGATATGGGCTATATTTAAATCGAGGTGGATGGATTGGATTTTCACCGTCCTTCTGTCCAGCTGGGCAATGGTCCTCAGGGTAACATTCTGGAATGACTGTAGTTCACTCCATCTGGTTTTACTACCAGGATCAAGGATCATTTCAGGTACATCCGCTACAATCCGGAAGCTTCTGCCTTCGCACAGCATATTATACAAACTAAACATGACGCTAAACGTGACAACTTCAAATTTCTCCACCGTACCTGCAACTGGAGGAAGCACAATTTCCTTGAAACTTTGGAGATTTACAAAGAGCAGGGAAGCAAACTCCTTAATGGTGACAAGGGCCCTATGGACCTTAACGGCTGGGATAACCTGCTTAGTTACGTGCACTGATGCTTTTGGGTTATCTGAGTGCACCCTGGCTTGAGGCTCTTTGTTTCGACCTTCTTTCTTGCTTTTACCGGATTGGTCCTTCTCTCTGACATATGTAGTGACAATCTTTTAACCCCCCCCCTTCCGCGCTCGTTTATTGGCTACTTCACCCTCTTTTTATTTTTATCTATTCTTTGGTGTACTTGTGTCCTGCTCGCAATTGATTGGCTTATTTTTTGTTTCAAATTTTTTGTTTCAAATTTATTCTGTATTCTTGGCTGTAATTTACCTGATTGGCTTTGCGAAAATGTTTATCCTCTTGTAAAGGAACCTGATTGGTCCCTATTATTTATAAATAGCCCTAAGGCACACTGTAACATTCAAATCTAGGCAAAAGTTACCCACAGTTGAGTGGGCTCCTTACGACCAACTAATTTTAGTATAGGTTCACAACGTTATACTGTAATCAACAAAAGTGAACTTCGGTGCGTGATATGGAACACTAGGGGCATTCCCCGAAAGCGTATCGAGTTTCACAATTTTCTGTTAAAGCAAGACATCGACGTTGCTTTCCTTTGTGAAACTCATCTCAAACCCAGCCTTCAAGCTTGTGTGTCCCGTAAGGATCGAATGGCTTCAAATGCTGCAAGATGTGCTTCTGGAGGTGCTGCGATCATCATTAAGAAGGGAATTCAACACCAAGAATTAGTCTCCAAGTCTTATGCAGGTATGGAATCGGCCTCCATCATTATCAATGACGTCTCCTGTGGTGAAGTGAAGTTCGTGGTGCTCTACAATTCACCAAAACATTATCTTGACATTAGTGAGCTTGATGAACTCTTCAGAGAATAAACCTCCTCATCGAATCCAACTCACTCCTGGAATTCAACGCCTAATTTCTGAAAGAAACAGGACTCGTAGACTATGGCAACGCAATCGTGAACCTTGGCTCAAAACCAAGTATAACAGGCTAGTGCGAAGAGTCCAAGAGGACATAAAAGAGCTTCCGGACGCTAGATGGAATGAAAAACTCAAAAGCTTGTCGGCTCGCGACAATTCCATTTGGAGTATGGTCAGAGCTTTACAGAAGAGGAAGAATGACACGCTTCCTCCACTACGTACTACACAAAGTGACTATGTCCAAACTGATCAGGACAAGGCCCAAGTCATTGCAGATTCACTGGAAATGCAGTTCGTTACTCCCACCAATTATAAGCCCGAGAGCCAAATCATGTCTCAGCGTGTGAAAGAATGTATTGTCAACTTTGATGAAGTCCCGCAGCATTTAACGAAGTACAAATCGAGGCTGGAGAGATCGCCAACATCATAAGTAAACTGAAAAAGAAGAAGGCCCCAGGAAAAGACAAGGTGAGTAATAACGCCCTTATGAATCTCCCAAAGAACTTTATTGACTTTCTTACCAATATCATTAGCGACTGCTGGAAATTTTCTTATTTCCCTGTGGCTTGGAAGAAATTTATTGTGTTGAGTATCCCCAAGCAGGGGCAAAATCCTGCAATTCCGGCGAGTTACCGACCGATTAGCCTGCTACCTACCACCATGTCCAAGGTGTTGGAGAGAACGATCGTCGTCAGATTCCAAGATCACTGTCTAGCAAATGACTTTTTTTGGGAAGAGCAGTTTGGCTTTCGTGCTGTCCACTCTTGTCCGATGCAGATATGGAGGCTCATTGAAGACCTGAGCACCCCCCTCAACCTATTCAGGTACTGTGGGGTGGTGTTTCTCGATGTCAGTAAAGCTTTTGACCAAGTGTGGCATGAGGGCCTTGTCTACAAAATGATCAGAGACGGGTTCCCTGCCGATTTGATTTTGATGGTGAAATCCTTTCTTGACGGCAGATCCTATCAAGCCAAAGTTGGAGAAGATCTTTCCACACCCCATGTTGTAAAGGCCGGTGTCCCTCAGGGTTCTGTCCTCGGGCCTGTGCTATTTAATTACTTTGTACATGATTTCCCGAAACCCGATAATTGTAATCTGTATTTTTATGCAGATGACACTGCCATTATGACATGGGCACACCAGCCGGTTCACGTTATCACTCGGCTGCAGAGCGCCTTGAAGCAGTTCAAAGACTGGTTTAACTGCTGGAAGTTGAACCTTAATGTCGGAAAGTGCAAGGCTTTGTACCTCAATAGGAAGCTCAAGCATCCCCCAGATTCTCTTGTTCTGTTCAATAAGAGACTGGATTGGGTGGACTACTACAAGTATCTGGGAGTTATCAATGACTCAAGACTCTCATGGAATCAGCATATGTCCTATGCTCTGAACAAAGCGAAGAGGGCAAAGTACAGTATCATAGCTGTCATGGGTCGCAACCGCGCCCTCAGTATTGACAACAAGCTACTTCTGTGCAAATCGATTGTCCGGACCATACTCCTCTATGGCATGCCTGCGTGGGCGACTATGTGTATAACCAGATGGAGTGAACTACAGTCATTCCAGAATGTTACCCTGAGGACCACTGCCCAGCTGGACAGAAGGACGGTGAAAAACCAGTCCATCCACTTGGATTTAAACATGGCCCATATCGGAAAATTTATACAGGATCTCCTTTTGGTTATGATACAGAAGATGAAGACTCACGACAATAAGCTTGTGAAAGGGATACTGAAGAACTCAATGAATATGAACTGGCATACGAAGTATCGTAAACCAAGGCACGTTCTTGACATCAATTTTGAAGATATTAGCAACGTCTCTTTCCCAGACTACTGGAAGATGTGATAATCTTATTTCTCCTTGTATTCTTTTTATTTCGTTTGTTTTTTGTTTCTGACAATCGTCAATTTTATTTTCTTTTTTGTATAATATGGAAGACCGCTTGGGTTGGTTAGGCTTATTGACTACCTCAGTGTGTTTCATTTGGAGTTTATTCTGGTTGGATGAGCTTTGTGAAAGCGCTGCTTTCGTCCCATCCTAACAATTGTACACTTCACTGTACGAGTGTCTGTAACATTCAGTCTTGTTGAAAAATGGACGCG
The DNA here is from genome assembly GCA_023313115.1 of Rhysida immarginata. NCBI lineage: Eukaryota > Metazoa > Arthropoda > Chilopoda > Scolopendromorpha > Scolopendridae > Rhysida > Rhysida immarginata. The sequence continues at coordinate 91,490 of JAHWFO010024833.1, read as the reverse complement.
TAGCATCCGAAATACGTATCCAGGCGTAGTAAATATTTTTTTGTGGAAAAGCGGTTTTGGCTCTTTGTGTTACCATTGAACCCCTTAGGTAGTAGTATTAGAACTGTCGACGTTTTTCAAGATGATGATCCCAACGCACGCTCAGGCAATCTATATTACAAACTAAACCTTAAATTGAGAACCCTGAAAGCCAATATATTCTTTTTATCACAGTGCAAAAATCCCACCACATTCCAAATTTATTATTAATAGCTTTAGGTGCACCCTCCACAACCCAGTGGGTAAAAAAGTCATTAGGGCAGCAAATAAAAATTATCTATACCTTATTTTAGAGCAAAATTATAGCATTCTTGCCAATCCAGAAATAAACTTATACAGTACATACCAAGAGCTTAGTTCTAAATTACACCCCATAAAACTGGATCAACTCCTGTATAAGACACACATTGTGAATCAACAGAAAAACCATATTAAAACTAAGAGGATAATTAGAAAACTCGGCATTGTAAAACAAAATCGTGAGAACATTCAACCCACCGAAGAATTAAACACAGTTACCAATAAATCTAGTATTAACTTCAGTCAGAAAGAAATTGAAATATTAAACATAGGTTTCAAATTCGCGATCTGCGAAAACAAATAGGACCTTTAAACTACAATCGGAAACATCTGCAGGGGATCCCAGTTTCTCAACTCATCCCAGAACAAAGAACTCCAAATTATTTGTAAATTACAATTAGCTAAAAATCTAACCAGACAAGATTTCTTCCAACAAATCTAGGAATTTAGAAATATTAAAACTGACAAAACAGCTCAAAAACAGAGACTGCTATTACCTTAAAGAAGATAAGAACAGCCGAGTAGTCATCTTAGACAAAAACACCTACCTTGAAGGGGTTAATACTTTCTTCCAACAAGGCCCGTATACCAACCTTAACAACAATCCTTTCAAAGAACTGGTCACGAAAACTAAAGAATGCATTTAAAAATGCAAAACCTTCTATAAGGGCATGTACACTAAAAATCTAGTGCCGAGCAATCCACGGCTACCCCGCCTATACTGCCTCCCTAAGACACACAAGCCCGCAAACGCCATGCGCCCCATAGTCGACAACACAGATTCACCCACAAGCACAATAGCAAGAATGTTAAACAACTATTTCAAGCAACTCACTTTACCAGGACATAATTACTCAGTTAAAAATAGCCTTGAGTTAACACAGAAATTGACCAATATCACAGTTCCTGAACAACACATATTAGTTTCATTCGACGTTACGGCCATGTTCCCAAGTATCCCCATTAAAGAAAAATTTTCCATCTTAGCAGATGTCCTGGACTATAACGAAGTACATCTAGCTATGGTAAAGGACATTCTTCTACTTAGCAAATTAGTATGCTATAATAACTTCTTTCAGTTTGAAAACCGTGTTTACAAAATGGAACAAGGAACACCGATGGGCAGTTGCTTGAGCCCCTTTCTTGCCAACCTCTACCTTAATCATCTTGAAAACCTGGCTCACGACAGTTTTGGCTACTTCCCGGAGGTCTGGTGTAGGTATGTTGATGATGTCTTTGCTATCTGCAACATTGATGAAACAGACCTACTCCATGACATCCTCAATAAATTTAGTCCCTCCATTAAATCTATGGTGGAGAGAGAACAAGCTAAGTCATTGTCCTTCTTGGATATACTAGTCTGCAGAGAAGGAGAGGGGCTTACCTTCGACATTTACAAGAAGCCAAATTACTTACCTTCATATATAAGATATGACTCTAACCACTGCTATGGACATAAGGTGGCGGCCTATAACCATATGATTGCCAGGGCCATTGATATACCTGTGAACAAAGGGAAGCGGTTAGAAGAATTCAGGAGGATTAAGGAAGCAGCACGACAAAACGGATTTACTGACCATATCATCAACAAACTCACTAAAAAACAACTCCTCAAGAGGAGGATCTCCCGATGTACGACACTACAACCTGAGAAGAAGGACACAAAATTTTTTAGTCTTCCTTACAACCACCATCTAAATAGAGGATTGGGGAAAATTTTCAAGAATTTGACCTGAAGTTAGCCTTTAAAAGCGAACTCTCCCTAAAAAGATTGCTGGGAGGCCCCAAGGATCAGATTCCGAAACACGAAAGGTCAGGGATATACCTTCTACCCTGCGGAACCTGCCCAAAGAAATATACCGGCCAGACTCTTCGGAGGATGGAAATCAGAGCCAAAGCGCTTTTGGACTGTATTAGAGACAACAGACCTGACAGATCGGCAATGGCGGACCATATTTTACGGAATGGACATAATTTTAAAATTGATCAACTCCAAATCCTTCAGGTGGTTGACGACCCCTAGAAACTAAACTATTTGGAATCCTGGGAGATCTTGAAACACCAATGTGACTCGTTGCTGATCTAGATACAGGACCCATGGACCTCTCCGCTTGGAAAGCTTTATTACATCATACAAGAAAATCAACCCCCACCTAGTGGAGCCTTCTCCTAGGTCCGCGCTTCTTCTGTCCAATGGCGTGTTTTACCTCCAAAATTTTTCCTATAATTCTTCTCATTGGCTTAACTCTAGTATAAATACCTGAAACCTTACTCTGTAAAACCGATTCATACTGAAGATGGCTACGTTATACAATGGAAAAGAGGCTTTATTATTCTGGTATGTACTTCAAAATTATATTGTAACATTAGGGCAGCAGATTGTAAGTTCCGTATTTAAAATAATAATGCCTTATGTAATGCCAGCAGATTGTAAGTTTTTTGAATGGCTTATGTAATCGTTATGGTTTATGTACATAATTTTAGGTTCATACCTTTCCTTAATTATTGTTATCCCATGCTGTTATATTATCTTATGTTTATTAAATTAATTTTTGTTTAATATCTTAAATATTTATAAACATGAATGTATGAATAATTTCGTATCCTGTTTTTTAATTGTCTTTATAAGAAATAAATGCATTGTTAATAAAATTGCTATAAAATGAATGAAAATTTGTGTGGTTTTTTGAATATTTCTAATTTTTTTCTTAATTTTTTTATACATGGATATGCACTATTTGTTAATAACTTATTTCCACTCCATTAAGTTTCTCGTAAAGTCTATTTTCTTAAAATATAAAAGTTATAAAAATTTCTATTATGTGACATTATCACGTGTTAAGTAACGCATTCATTTTATGAGAAACTTGGTCACAGGAATAAAAGCAAGTATTATTCGGATTTACATTGGGAGTAAGGTCATATAATTGTTTTTGTTGTAGGGATCTATTGTGTTGATAGAATTCTGGATTATAATATATCTATCTATCTATATATATATAAAGAAGGATGTTTGTGGGTCTGTTTGTCTGTATGTTTTTTATACAAAACTACAGTTTTATTCCGATCTTGATGAAATTTCGCATACTTGACCTTCGAAGCATGAGGAAGGTCACTGTCTACCTCAGATTTCGTAAAAATAATAAATATCGATAAAAATCGATATTCATGGTTATGGCAAGGCATATTAATGAGAAATATCTCATGACCAACAATGCAAGGCAAAGTTTGTACAACAATAGGTATCAACAATGGTATCAGCACGCAATTCACAAACACACTGCATGAACCAATAATATATATCTCATGACCAACAATGCAAGGCAAAGTTTGT
>JAHWFO010024833.1:63796-76658 GCA_023313115.1 Rhysida immarginata | reverse complement strand
AACCAATTTTGGATGCATTGTCGCCCTTCATGTAAGGTGGTACGATTAGGGAGGAAGGTTACAATTAAAAGAATTGTTAATTAAAATTAAAATTAACAGCATCTATAATAAGAAGGGAATGGGGGGGAGAGAAAAGAAAGGACTATGATGTCATTTGAAACTGATCATGGGGATGTCATTTGCGAGTAGCCGTTGATTTCGCCACACATTTATCCAGAGGGCGCATATTACACGTTTGCTATGGGAAAATTTGAAAATGCCAAGTGTCCTTATTGATGGTCTCTGCTCGTGCTGAAGCTCTCTCGCAAAGCATCTCGGGAGCTTTTGCTTCCGCTTCTTACGGCGCTTCGCCTTTACATTTTTGTAACACACACATCGGCTTTTACTCATACACACGGTGTGATATAAGTTCATGACTTCAACAGTGCAGGATATGCATCGAAATGTGTTTTCAAAACAATGGTTGTCATGTAGAGCATATTATACAGGGGGTTTCAAATTCAATGTAAACTACTTTTAGCGGAGGTAGTATGGGTGATTCTAAGCATAAAAGTTCATATGAACATAGGTCCGAATTTAAATGATGACTGAGATATGAACAGAAATAAAAATGCTACCACCAAGATCAACAAGTTAATAACTCAGGTTCTCTAACGCATAGGATTATAAACTTTGGAATAATAGGGTACATAAAAGTGTGTATATGATCGACTTCAACGTTAAAACTTGATCGAAATCAACGAGTAGTATTGGCGTTATGCAGTCCAGATCATAACAAGTGCTGGGTAGTACTCATATGTCAGCATGGGTTACCATTTTTACTACATAACGCGGAAACCACTCCTTAGAATTCGATCACATTATAAAGGTGTATACAGTTTTATGTACCCTATTATTACCCAAAATTGCATTATCCTAGGCATCAGAGAATCTGATTTATTAACTTGTTGATTTTGGTGGTAGTGTTTTTATTTCTGCTCATATCTCAGTTATCTTCAAAATTCGGACCCATTTTCATATGAACTTTTCTGCTTAGAATAACCCATACTAACTCCCCTAGTGAAATTAAAATTGTTTATAGATTAATGTAGTGTTGATCTACAAGGTAGCATTCAGAAAATTTTCTCTATCTTTAATAGTTTTTCAGTTAGCCTATGGATGACCTTAAATTTGGGGTCAAAATCAAATTTGGGTGTGCAATGAATTTCCCATCTCCCTATTACCTATATACTCCATTCATCAGATCTCGCCTACCTGGCTGCTTTGAGATATCTGCCATGTTACCAGACTTTTTGGACACCCTGTATAATTTTCATTTGCAGATACAAGACAAAGCTGAATCAAGTCAAAGCAGGAACAGATGAGGAGTCAAAACAAGCATGGCTTAAAGGGCTTTGTTAATCCTCTCCCATTACCCATGACAACATATTGGCTCAAATGCCAAGTTAGATTAGGCAGACTGTAGTGTAATTCTGTTATCCTTTCACTAGAACAGGCACTATGCTCTGCTCAGATTAGGTGAATATAGCGATGCCAGATTGTTAAAGATAAATTTTATAATAACCAAATTCCGGCTTTTTTTTGGAAAATTTGACTTATTGTTTATGATTTCATTATTGAAAATGCAAAATTTAAATCCATGAGAGCATGCTACCACAAAATTAATGTAAAATTTTCCACTTGTTTTGCAGCGGCATGAAAAAGAAATCCATTGCAAAGTAGTTGAAAATCTCGGTGGAAGGATGGATCATTATACTGTTCCTATTAACTAAACAGGTGGTGGCCTTACAGTATAACAGAGGTACATCAGGAGTTCCAACTAGTTTCGCCATTTATTCCCAGCTTTGTCAAGGATATACAGCAAGAGGCATGCAAGCCTTTATATATACAGATCAGTGGTACAAGTTAAGCAATGAGCGTAAATACATACAAGAACCAATAGGATATAAAGCAAGGGGGCCAATGAGTTCATAAAGGATGTAATGGCCAGTAGAATAAAATAGACTGAATACAAATTTTTTTTAAAATATACACAAAAGAGAAGTTGTACAGAGATGGTGTGTTTAACGCGGACCGAAAAGAGAACATATCCGGTTGTCCGAAGACAAGAGGATTTACATAAAAACAACAAAATAAAATAAAGGGGTAAGAAACTTACAAAATGCAGAAGAAGCATAAAATAAAGAAAACGAGAGAAAATCATAGTAGATCAGATAAAGAACTAAGTATTGCATACACATTGAAGTCCGTCTGGCAATTGAGAAGCAAGTGTGTGGTGGACTTCTTGGCCTTGAATATTTCGATCGCTTCAAGGGTAGCAGTTTTTTCTGGTTTATTACAGATGTGCAAGACAGACATAACCTCTTCTTTTGTCTTCAAAGTGTGTCCGGAATCTGCGAAATGGTTTGCAGAGTGGGAGAAACGGTCCCGTTTTTTATACGAGTCAAGGTGTTCTTTGAATCGCAATGCAAGATTGCGGGTCGATAATCCCACATAGAACATATCGCAAAACGCACAATTCAGGCGGTAAACTCCGGACTGGGAATATTTGTCGGAGGTGACGGGGGTGGGCATGTTCAGGGTGCAGGCAGCTCGGGGTGGAGTATGAAATGATATTCGGAGGCCAAGAGACGATAAGAAATCGGAAAGCTGGCAAAAATTAGGTCCCAGATATAGGGCACGTTCGATTAGGAATCTCAGTGAGGCTTGTTTGTGGGTGGTGGGGTGAGAGGAGAAATGGTGTATTAAGTTGGAGGATGTGGTCGGTTTACGGAAGACAGAAAAGGAGAAGCGGTTTGTGTGGGGGTTGTTGGTGATGAGGATATCAAGGAAAGGGATGGACCGGTGAGTTTCTTGTTCAAAAGTGAATTGGATATGTGGAGAAAAGGAGTTAAAGGTTTTAACAATATTGGTGGGAGTAGTGGATCGGGAGTCAAAAAGGATGAGGATGTCATTGAGATGTCAGAAATATGCAATGACGGAGGAATTATTGAGGAGGGGATGACGTGTGTTAATTCCAAGTGCTGTAGGTAAACCTCAGACAGAAAACTGCTGAATGGGAACCCCATTCCTAGCCCTATGGGTTGGGAATAGTAAGAGTTGTTAAAGGAGAAATAGTTCTGCGAAGAAATTACAGAGAGGATTGGGTCAATAGCATTGGGTGCAGGGAAAGATGCAGATATTAACAGACACTGTAGAATAGAAAGGGTGGGGGTGATAGGGATGTTAGTGTATGAGTTGGTGATGTCAAAGGACATAAGGGAGAGGTGCTCATCCGTGTGGATGGAAGAAACGGACTCAGTAAGGGTTAGGGGATTGCGTACATTGTAAGTATTAGGGAGGATTTTCAGGTTAAAGAGGAAGGTGGAAAGGGATTTGGCAACGAGGTGGGCAGGAGCTGGGGAATAGTTAATGACAGGGCATATAGGAATGTTAGGTTTATGGATCTTGACTAAGGCGTTAAGGTTTAGTGGGCGAGGGTTAGGTGGGATGAGGCGTCGGAGGTATCTGAAGCATGCGGATTTGTTGATGATGGGGAAATAATAGATTTGTTGTATTTAGAAGTGGGGTCGGACGGGAGGGTGACAAAATTATTAGCGGCAATGAAATCATTAACTTTATCAATGAACGGTAAATTATAACCGACACGTTACCTTTATCGGCCTTGACGACGAGGGCATCGGAATCTTGTAACTTCGTCTTCAAGGTGGTAGAGGCAGCAGCATCAGTGAGTAGTTCCCGGGGTAGTCTAGACGCAGACGTATCTTTGAAGGACTTGTGTATCAGATATCCGGCGATGGCTCGTGCAAGAGGACGGTCAGTCTGGGGTTGTATGTTGATGGCTTGCTCGACATCTGAGATGACATCGTGTAAGTCAGATCGTGTTGGCTTCCTATAGACAACCTGCTTGAGGCCTTTGTCGAGCTGTCGCTGTTCGTTGTTGAACAGCTGGATTGACGTTAGGTTAACGACATTGTCGTGAAACACAAGATCACCTTCAAGATGATGTGGGCGTGCTGGAGGCGGGCGTCGGAGATCGTCTAGCTTCTTACACAGGGTTAAGAACTTACGTTCTTTGAAGGATTGCAGCCTAACTTCTTCATCCTCGTAAAGAGGCATCAGAACATCAGGCGGTATGATGGATGAAATGTGGAGGTGCAAGCGGAATATCTCTTGGTTGAGACGATGCTTCTTTTAACTAAGGTGGTGGTAGCACGGCTTACCCAAGTCCTTATGGCGGCGGCCCGTGCAGCTTGTTAATATATTTAACACTTTAACTCCTTTTCTCCACATATCCAATTCACTTTTGAACTAGAAACTAACCAGTCCATCCCTTTCCTTGTTATCCTCATCACCAACAACCCAAACACTAACCGCTTCTCCTTTTCTGTCTTCTGTAAACCAACCACATCCTCAAACTTAATACACCATTCCTCCTCACACCCCACCACCCACAAACAAGCCTCACTGAGATTCCTAATGGACCATGCCCTGAAGCTCTCCCTCTGCCCCCTATCTAGATCTTCAGAACTCTGCATAATCCGACACCTCGCACACTCCAATGGATATTCGACCTCCACGTTCTCTCTCATTATTCACCGCCGCAGATGGGCCCTTCTCTCAACCCCACCTCCTGTTTCGCCCCATACTAAGAAGTGGATGTCCTTACTATATCTGGGATCTAATTTCTCCCAGCTTTCCGATTTCTTATCGTCCCTTGGCCTCCGAATATCATTTCGCACTCCAACCCCAGCTGCTCGCACCCTGAACCCACCCACCTCCGTGACCTCCAATAAGTATTCCCAGTCCGGAATTTACCGCCTGAATTGTGTGTTTTGCGATATGTTCTATGTGGGATTATCGACCCGCAATCTTGCATTGCGATTCAAAGAACAGCTTGACTCGTATAAAAAACGGGACCATGTCTCCCACTATGCAAACCTTCTCGCAGATTCCGGACACACTTTGAAGAGGTTATGTCTGTCTTGCACATCTGTAATAAACCAGAAAAAACTGCTACCCTCGAAGCGATCGAAATATTCAACGCTAAGAGGTCCACCCCACACTTGCTTCTCAATTGCCAGACGGACTTTAATGTGCATGCCATACTTAGTTCTTTATCGGATCTATTATGATCTTCTCTCGTTTTCTTTATTTTATATTTCTTCTGCATTTCGTAAGTTTCTTACCCCTTTATTTTATTTTGTTGTTTTTATGTAAATCCTCTTGTCTTCGGACAACCAGATATGTTCTGTTTTCGGTTCGCATTAAACGCACCATCTCTGTACAACTTCTCTTTTGTTTATCTTTTCAAAATTTTTTGTATTTATTCTATTTTATTTTACTGGCCATTACATCCTTTTTGAACTCATTGGCCCCCTTGCTTTATACCCTATTGGTTCTTACGCTCATTGCTTAACTTGTACCACTGTTCTGTATATAAAGGCTTGCATGCATCTTGCTGTATATCCTTGACAAAGCCGGGAATAAATGGCGAAACTAGTTCGAACTCCTAATGCCCCTCTGTTATACTGTATGGCCACCACCTGCTTAGTTTAAAATATTTCTCGAACTACGAAAAAGCATCATGCAAAGTTTGACACCCATTGATCCTTTTTTTTAGAGATTATCGGGAATATACACACCAACAGACAGACATATATTGGCTTTTATTCATTATATAGCGTATCATATAAGTTCATGAGACTCAGCAGTGGAGGACATGCATTGAAATGTGTTCTCAAAATAATGGCAGTCATGTAGAGCATTTTATATATATAAATATGGTTTTCATAAAAAAAATGTCCTACATATTTTCATATTTTTAAATTTAATATTTTCCTACATATGATGTAACAACTAGTTTCAGTCGACCTTCCAGTTCACTACCTCTCGACGAAGATTTAACCTGTTGAGGAAACCGGAAAGAATCTATACTGTAAGTTTTAGAATAACTAAATTCAGGATTTTTTTTGGCCAAATTTGAATAACTGTGTAGGACGTAATTATTGAAAATGCAAAATGTGTGAGAACATGCTAAAAAACATAAAATGAATGTATCGCTTTCCATTTGTTTTGCAGCGGCAAGGCAATAAAATCCATTGCAAAGGAGTTAAAAATCTTTCCTGAACTATATTAAAGCATCATGCAAAGTTTGATGCTCATCGTTTCGTGGTTATAGCGGTTATCGAGAATAAACACACTTTGGCTCTGACTTGTCACATACTTTAATTAATTAACTAGCAGAGAGCACTAAAATATGTTACAGAAATATGACAGGAGACGGTAATAAATAGAATAAAAAATTTAATGACTTTAAAAGATCAGAATGTCACAAGTCATTTGAAACGGTAATAAAATGATTGTACAACAATGAAATTAAATGCCCAATTTGATATATACAAAACTATTCTTTTCTTTTCTTTTATACACACTTTGTATGCCCATAAGGAAAAAATTATCTTTAGGAAATTTCAAAATCTCACCACCATGAAATTACATTTGCCTGAGCCCATCTCTCAATTACTGGTAATATATGATTCATAGAAGCGTGGAAATTGTTTCCCTTTAGAGTCCTTGTGTCCGTGTTCCACTGCTTAATGTGTCTACGAGCTTGTATTGGAATTTGGGGATCTAGGAATCTCCCATGAATGTACGAAAACGGCCACCTCGAAAGGTAAGTCGACCAACTGGAGGCAATGCACACCACAAAGCCGCTCACCATGCCAAACTGGGCCCAGCTGACGTTACCGGCAATGAAATTGATTTGGGAATCACGATGCTGCTCCTGGAACCCAGCCGGGAAATTATTGAAATTGAAGCTTGATGAATAGACGGGCTCGTCGCTTGATAGTTGCTCCTCTTCGACCGGAGCAGTTGATTTATGGTTATTACACTTTCGTTAATATCAAAGTGCGACTCACTATTTAAATTATTATCAGATGGGGTATTCAGTTCATGTGAGTCCATAATGTCTCTTTTAGTATTTATATGGGAATCCAGCCTTAAATTGCTGTTGCTGTTACAGTTCATAAGAGATGATAGTTCGCTATCGCTAAGCTTATTTAGGCTTACTTGCTTTTCAAATAGCTGTTGTTGTATCTGAAACTCTTCCGGACTCAAGGCGGTTGACCCTTCTTGAGACGTGGCACTTTTGAAAATACGAGGATGAAATTTTCTTACTTTGCAAGCATTCGCTTGGCCTGAATTTTTTTTAGTCATCGCATATCTAGAGCCTGTGACCAGTCTCGTCGAAAAACTGCGTTGCACATTTGACGGCTTTAATTCTTGCTTCTTCGCGCTAATCCATTTATCCTCTTTCGCACGCAAAGAATCAAATGTCCATCAACTGTCACTGCCTTCGCTATTTTCCTTGTTGCATTTGTTCCATTGCCTTCTATCATTTCTTTTCTCTGACTCAGGAACGATGGCCATTCTCCTTCGACTCTCTACCATCGAAGCTCGTACCCATCTATCTAATTTTTTTCTATTTTCGCTGCTCTCCTTCCTCCCTCCTTTTTTCACCAATCGCCTACATCCTCCGTGTTGCATCTCACGGTGCATCCGACTATCTCTCTCTGGGGAGTGGCAGCTTGCTCGCTCTTTTTCCATCTTGTCCTTCCTGACGATGTCACCTCTCTAAAATTTAAAAAATCTTTTTTCTGCTTTTTTGAGGTGACATTACTCATGTACAGGGTGTGATATAAGTTCATGACTTCAACAGTGGAGGACATGCATCGAAATGTGTTTTCTAAACAATGATTGTCATGTGATGCATATTTTACAGGGTGTTTCAAATTTAATGCAAAAAACTTTTAGGGGAGGTAGAATGCGTGATTCTAAGCAAAAAAGTTGATATCAACATGAGTACGAATTTGAACGATGACTGAGATATGAACAGAAAAAAAAATGCTGCCACCAATATCAACAATAAATCAGGTTCTCTAACGCCTAGATTAATAAAATTTGGGAGAATAATAGGGTACATAAAAGTGTGTATAACGTAAAAACTTGATCGAGTTCCAATGAGTAGTTTCGGCGTTATGCAGTCCAGATCGCAACATGTGGTACTCGCATGAGAGCACGAGTTACGATTTTGACGTAACGCGCAAACCACTCAATAGAATTCGATCATATTTTAACATTGTATACAGTTTTATGTACCCTATTCTTCTTACAAATTTCATTATCCTAGGCATTAGAGAACCTGATTGATTAACTTGTTGATTTTGTTGGTATTTTTTTTATTTCATATCTGAGTGATCGTTAAAATTCGGACCCATGTTCATATGTACTTTTTGTTTAGAATAACCCATACTCACTCCCCTAGTGAGATTAAAATTGTTTTTAGACTAATGTAGTGTTGCTCTACATGGTAGCATTCGGAAATTTTTCTCTATCTTTAATAGTTTTCGAGTTAGCAAATTGATGACCTTAAATTTAAGAATCTAAGTCAAATTTGAGTGCGGCAATGAATTTCTCACCCCCTATTATCTATAAACCACGCTCATCAGATCTCGCTTATCTGGCAGCATTGAGATAGCTGGCATGTTACTAGACTTTTTGGACATCCTGCATGTTGCATGTAATTTAACAATCCACTGTTAATGAGTATTTTGAATGAATATAAATAATAATTATGGATTTTTGAATTTGGTTCCAACAGTACATGTCGTAATATAACATAGTGGCACCAATGATAATTTTCATTACCAAGATATGGCATTTAATATGAAGGGAATGTATGAAAAGTATTGGGAACACGTTTTCCTGATGTGACTGGTGGTGTAGGTCTGACCTTCAAAACGCGCCAAGTGTCTGTTGCCTGCGAGCGTTTGTTCAGGTTAGATGAAAGTTTTAAATGGATCCATATCGAGTGACTCGGTGCGAGCTCTAATGCAGCGAATGATTGAACAGTGGTACGCAATCAAATTTTGTGTTGGACTGGGAAAATCTGGTATAGAGACGTTGATCGTGATTCGCCAAGTGTTCAAGGATGAAAGCACGTCGCAAACTGCAGTTTTTACATAGCACAAGCGAGTCAAAATCCAACGTGTGCATGAAATGCTGAATTCAGACCATCGGGTAAGTGTGCGCATGATAGCAGATCGAACTGCCATTGATATGATGACAGTGCACACCATTATCACTGCAAATTTGGTGATGTAGAAGATATGTGCCAAACGCATCCTGAATTTCTTGACAAATGACCAATAGCAGAGGCGCAAGCTGGCGTCGTGACGATTTTCCAACTCCTTGACAGTACCGACTTAGTGCCAGGAGATTTTTTCCTATTCCCAAAAGTGAAATACTCCCTCAAAAGTCACCACCATGGGAACCTAAGTGCCGTGAAAGAAAATTGCACACGTATCCTTAAGGACCTTCCAGAATCCGCCTACCAAAGAGAATTTGATTCGTGGAAAAGTCGCTGGCAAAAGTGTGTCGATGCTGAAGGGATGTACTTAAAAGAATTTTAGGGTTTTGTAGCAGTCTCTGAAATAAATCTATTTTTCCGAAACTTTTTCTGAGAATTTTATACATTCCCTGTAGTGGCATCTTTGATAATTTTCATTAGTAAGATGTGGTAAGTAATATATAAGAAACGTATTTTATCGCAGTAATATACCATTCCAGTTGTAATGATGTGTTTTGAATTAATATAATGAAAAATTATGGATGGTTGAATATGGTTTAATAGTACGTATGTAATATTTCATAGTGACACCATTGATAATTTTCATTACTAATATACGGCAAGTAATATATAAAAAAATTGTACTAAAATTTTAAATTTAATAAATTTCAAGCGCATAATTTGAATTATCTACGGCCCTCTGAAATGTGAAAGTTATTTGTTGCTAACTCTGTATAGAGTGTGTATCTGAACGGTCTGTATAAACCATTGAGTTTTATACAGCATGAGTTCCTTGTAGCTAGAAAAGCAATATATGTCCCATGAGCATATGGTCACAAATGCTTCCTTTTCGAGTGACATATTGGAATATTTGTGTGGATACAGATATAGTTTCACATGTATATCTGTGTGGATCTGTTCTAATAAGATAACATAGAAGTCCAAACCATTCATTCATTTATTTTTCGCATTAGTATTAAATGTTTTTTGCTCTGTTTACTGGGCACAATATGTGACAGTGCATTGGCATTTATTTTAAATTTTATAATTCTTTTTATAAATTTATTGTTAGTATTGTTTATTGTTCGAATTCTAGTACTTATTACACATTTTATTTCGATATAACAGAATTAGGAAATAATTTTAGTTTTATTTCAAATATTATTTTATAACAGCATTTCCTTATCCAGCGCTCTGGGGCAATTTGATTTGCTCCGAGGAAGAGAGAACAAAAGAGTCAGTAAGACCACTGTAAAAGGAAATAAATAGTGAAAATAGGGAAAGTGAGGAAAACTTCCAGAAAAGAGAGTTCAAGGATTCGAATGCGAAGAATTATAAGGGTGTTCTAGAGTGGGAGAGAAAAAAGTAAGAGAAAGACAGAACTGATTTGGCAGTGGAAAATGAAAGATCTCGATTGGCATCAAGGGAGCGAGGAGACATGAGAGAAATCATTGAGGTGAATGCCAACCGCGTGTCCTGAGCAGGAGAAATGAAATGCTTCTCACACCACCATGATCTCAGCAACAACAGCGGGAGAACGAGACAAATAGCCAGGGAACAATGATCCAGCTTTTCTTAGAAGGGATGCAACGATTCCCGACGAAGATGGGTGCGATTTGCAGACGAAACGTCAGCCTAGCATGAACGTATTCTCTGCTGAGGCAGAATGGGTGTGACCGATCCTTGTGGGAAACATAGCAAGAGTGTGATCAAAGTTCTGGGCCAGGGATTAGCGCTCTACACGCGAGGCGGTATCGAAAGCCATCGTGGAAGACAACGTGACCAGGACAGTGAACGCAGATCGCCCTTGCAATATGTTGGAATGGCGGAATCCAAGAACAGATCTATGAGTACTCACGGCGAGCAGTGAAAGGACAAAGTGGCATTAGAATATAGCGTAAATCTACTGATCAGATAAGTACTTTTTTTAAAAAGATTGGGCCCTCGCGAACGCGAATCTTAATATACAATCGACGGAAGTTCAGAGACTCTCTCTTCCTGATTCTGTGTTTAGTGAAAGAGATTTAAAAGGGAGATCAGAGACAGACAATTTTAGATAACTATTGATTTATATTTAATTGAATCACTTTTAGTTCAAATAAGCATCTGCGTTTCTAGCTTTATATTTCATCATATATGCTAAAATTATTTTTTTCTGTTATCTGAGAATAATTATAGTAATCCAACCTTAATGTATTTGTAACTTTCTAAATTCTTGCTTTTCTTTAATAAATCATAATAGTAGTTAAATAATTAAGAAATGTGTTGATTGCCATTGCTTTGTGTCACGGAAATCCGATCCCGACGTGATTTCCCGCGACACTGCCTGCTCTTACCGCTCGCATGTATTCACCCGTTCGAAGGCGGGGGAGGAGCGGGGCAGACAGTGTCGTCACAACCATCAGCACGTCCGAACCAATGATGCCGCAGGGAGGCTTCATGACGGGGCGGCGAAGTTTTCTTGGAGGGAGGTTCGGAAGAAGAAGGAAAGAGTGACCCGAGGTTCCGAATGGTCGTGGAGCTTCCAGCCCGAGGTCTACGGGAAGATTGATATTCGTCGTCGAAAGGCAAGGACGGCAACGCACGGAGCTACAGCCGGGCAGAGGCAGCGATACACCGAGTCGACAGTGCTCCATGCCGAGACGAGGAGTGTTTGACGGTGAAGCCCCGCAGGCGGCTAATTTAAGGAGGAGTATTCCCGTCGATACCGGCGTTCCAGCCAGCACGAGACGACATGAATATATCCCGAGGCTTTCGGTGGGAAGAACGCTCCCCACGACGGCAACGCTCTATGTAAGTACTCTTACTCTATCGAGCTTTGACCCCCGTTTGTTACCGTCCGCTTTGAGCGACTTCCATGGCAGGAAGCTCGACGAGCGGTCGACGATAAGAGGCCGTTTCCCGTCAGGTTTAATCGCCTACCTGTCAGTGCAGTACGGGTTTGCCTACGTTACACCAAACAAATAAGTTCCTTTACGGAACTTTACGCTGGCATTAAATGAAAAAAAATAATAGAAAGGTGCCAAGTGTTTGTGACTGAATGGGGATGGGTATTTCAACCTGTTACCTTACTTCCCTATTATTACATAATTCGTTCTATTTTAATTTTTCAGTGTTGACCTCCCTAGGCTGTAATTTATGTGAGTGATATTTGGTGAAGTGTAGTTTGGTAGGAAAATTTCTGTCATGTTGGACACAGTGTATTCTCTATTATGGACTCAGTGTTTCATGTAATTAAAGACTCTGTGCTTTTGTGACTAAAGACTCAGTGTTTATGCTTAAAATAGACCCACTTCTTTTATCAAATTTTTCTAACGGAGTCTTCCGTGTATTTGCTCATCAAATCAGTGTCTCATGAACTGGTGCTTATTGACTTATAAGACTGTTCGAACTTTGTTCACTTTATAGGCTGGATTTATTCTGGCTTTAACTAATTTTTGTGTATCAGAGTTTGTGTCTTTCACCAGCCGTAGTTGCGTATTTAATAAGTATTCCGAATATTGACTTAGAGTTATTGGTCTTAAGAGGCCATATAGTTTGCTAATGGTGAATTTGGTTAGGTGATATGAGATTCACCCGTAATCCTCTAATTATTATTCATATGCTAGATTATGTACAAGGTGATTATAATTAAAGTCCCTTTGTAAAAATGCTATAAAAAAACAACCATGAGTCCGCATGACTTCAAATTTGGACTGAGCATTCTTGAAGAAGGGGCATTTGATATGG
>JAHWFO010024833.1:43071-63786 GCA_023313115.1 Rhysida immarginata | reverse complement strand
TTTGGAACTATTTTTTTCTTATCCCATATCAAATGCCCCTTCTTCAAGAATGCTCAGTCCAAATTTGAAGTCATTCGGACTCATGGTTGTTTTTTTATAGCATTTTTACAAAGTGACTTTAATTATAATCACCTTGTATATTAGAGTGCTTGAGAAAGTTTACGTTAATTTCTTAAGCGAATAAGAATTGTATTTGTTAACTAATTCTTATTTATGTAACGAAGCTGAGCAAGCTTTACTTTGGGTTTATCTGTGGTCTTGCTTAGTCTAAGGTGTTACTTTGTCAAATGACCGGCGCTGCCGGCTGAATTTGTGGTGTAGTTTTTGCCTGATGCCGTTTATTTAGTTTTTGTCATGTGATCTAAGCAATCTTGGGTAAAGGTTAGTTTTATCTTATGTAAACCCTTTAAGCTTGATTATTATATTTTGTGGCTATTATTTAACCGTGTTTGGTTGTTTGTTTAAGCTTTACTTTATATGTTTACTTACGTAATCGTAGGAGTTGAATATTAACTCCCCGACCTTAATTTTAGGTCCAGGTTTATTTTTGCCTTTTTATTTTACAAATTAAAACTTATTTATTATCCTTACCCTGTTCACGTGTAACTTTTATTTTTCCGCTGCGTTTATCACTTTTACTCTGCATATACACGTTACACTTTGCCTGATACGCGGCATACTTTAGTCGGTTATAGCCAAAGAGGAGCTGAATAAGAACTTGAACTTAAGAAAATTCACTATACGATCACTGGGTGCATTATAGGTAAAACAACAGTTTTTTTGGGAAAGATAAGAGAATATTGCAAAGAATACCGGGTTCAATTGCTTTATTAACTATTTCAGTATTATATATATGTGTGTGTTTCTTGTATATTTTTGGCTGAAAATAACGAATCTGTAATAATGTTTTGTTTACCACGCACCATTTTCCAAAAATCCACATTTTAGCGTTTTACGTATTTTAGCACATATAGAAGCAATATGTGACCAGTTCCGCATTCTGATGATCTTCCTAAACCTGCAGCTCCAGATAAATATACTCTTGATTCAGAGGAAGACACCTCCAATGACCCAAACCATCAAGATCAACCTTCTACATCTATGACATGTTCACATCATGAAATCACACAGGCAGAGCTTAACAATGGAATGGAAGTATGCTAGCTGAATATTGTTGGGTCTGTTATCAGGACACAACAACAGATGCCTACAAGCAGAAACTGCCAAAAATCATTTTAGTGTTTATGTTTTGTATAATCAAGCCTCAGTTTTATTTCTCAGAGAAGTGGGTCTCCTACAAAAACGTACATGATGGACTATTTTGGTTTTGATATATGAATAGAGCACACTTTTTTAAAGAATCACATAGTTTCCTCTAAAGGACAGAAAAATAGTTCAAATTTGTTCTACAGTGTAATTGGTAAATCAGGGGAGGTGGCATCATGTCAACAAATAAAGAGTCATCACCGCTCAAAACATCCTATCCCCATGGAAGAGAATAGGCTGAACCTCAAAGAGAGCAACGAGGGAGCAAGACAATTTGACGAGCCCTGCGACAGGCAAATCAGGAAGTGAAGAAGGAAGAATAAAAAGAGAAGTTATGAAAAGAAATGCAAGTCGGAAATTCGTTCTTTACAAGGGTGAATGCCTCAGATTCTGCTTCCTCCTCAGCGACATGAAACACAGAGATCACACGAGTTGAGTAAGAAAACTTTAATTAATAATGACATTGACTTCGATAATTTATTACCAAAAGGTGTAGAACCATGACAATTGGAGAGGAATGACAACAATTCTGCGATTGAACTCAGCAATGCAAGATTATGGAAAGCATTCCCGTACTTTCTACAGAAGGAAAAATCGGCCTCGCAGATAAACAGAGTCTCCATAAGTTTTTCACCCGCACAGGTTTCGACATTCTATTCATTCTTCTCGTCATAACCCGCTGTGGAAATTCAAGTTACCGAATTCAAGTGTCTCAATTAAAACCTAAGGCCAGTAATCGTCAAAATAATTTTGGTGATGAAATTTAGTCGTCTTAGAAAATAGACATTTTAAAATATTATTTTTCTAAGACTGATAATAATGCAATTGATTTTTGATTCAGATACAAACTGGTTAGGTCAAGTGGGCAGGAATACAAGTGCCACATGGAATTTATTGATTCATCAAGCACAGGCTTGAAGGATAGTGTTTCTTTATTAAACCAAGCTACAGGACCTTCTGATAATATCCTGGCCTCATCTTTAATCCTGGAGGGAAACAGAGATCGGTGGAGTACCTACTTTTCACATTTCATAGCCGGTAGCATTAGCAGGGCCTTAATTGGCCTATTGCATGCGGTAGGTAGCGTAGCATCATATGCTATACATTTTTCTGGATTCTTCTCCATTTATTCAAGCTTATATTTAATCAGTTATTAAGATTTTAATCTAATTTTAATGCTGTTGATTCCAGTTGAACCCTATCAGAGCAGTTAACTGTTATGGTTGCTGTTGTCCTTTTTACAGTTGCCACGACTCCAGCTCTGCATATTCATTACACTTACCTGACCAGCGAAATATATAGGTGCACCTTGGACATTCCGTACTCTTACCTTGATGACCAACAACAAGTTGTAATGCTTTAACGAAGAAAGATTATATTGAACTTTGCTTTAAAATTACGTTTAAATTTGGAAATATTGTACTTCCAAATCATCTATTTTTATTGAAGTAATTTTAGTTAAAGTATTATTGATATTTAATCAATTGTGTCTCGTGCCTTTATCTGTAAACGATTTAGTCACTCTACCATTGTTTAATCGTAACAATGAGATTGATTCTGTCGATTTTTCACTTTTTTATTCCTGTTGTAAACAATTATTATAAGAATTTTAGTTTCAGCCTTATTATGATGAATGAAATGTAATCTTAGGTTCTTCGTTACAAACTGAGATTCCCTTTCACTGTCAAAAGCAATTACAAATTTGTGTTTTGCCTCCTAAGTACTCCCCAGCTCTATTCACACACAACATACATGTCTCAGTGGTGTTCCCACTTTACCATGCAGTCCGGGAAATCTTTTTGAATATCCTGCAATGACAAATTTTTCTTAATATCATCAATAGAGTCGTAGTATCATACTTTCAACACTGATGTTAATATCGTAAACAGGAAAAGTAGCAGGGAGCTAGGTCTGGGTAGTAGGAAGGATGCGGGAGGTGAGTCATCTGATGTTTGGCACAAAATGGGCGAATTAACAAGGCTAAGTGGGCAGAGGCTGTTACAAAAATGGAAGTCAGAACGTCGTAAGAAACCGAAACTGACAGGTCCCGAGATGCTTCATGGTGGGGCTTCAGCGTGGGACTCAAAGAGAGGCAACGAGAGGAGAAGCAACTGGAACTCGGTGCGAACGGATGGAGGGGAATCGAGCTGTTGGAAACGTGGAGCCAAAGCGTGTTTAAACGCCCACGTAGAGGTGATTCAACAGCGACGAACGTCGTGGGATACGGTGTTCCGAAGAATACACGGCGGGAGCAGAGCTCTGAAGCCTCAGCAGAGCCGATATCGCCCGAGCAGCGTTTAGTGAACGAGTCGGCGAGCGTCGGCATTAAGACGAGGTCGTCCCAAGAACCCGCGGTCGAGAGCGTGCTAAACGACTCGTACTCCATTCCACATACGCTAAGAACCAGTTCCTGTTTCCAGCTGAGAGCAGTTGAGATAAGACTTCTGGATTGAGCAGAGCCACGTCGACGAGGGAAAGAAAGTGTTGTAACTTTTACACACCGGGTAACAGGTATTTTCCCACCGGACGTTATTTTGTATTTTCGAAACTGTGTCAAAAGAGTAAGCGAAAGAGTCGGCAGTTGGTTCACGTGCCATTTGTTACGAGATGTATTTTGTCTGTAAGAACTCTTCCGTGGCATTTGTTTAGGAACAATTTCTAGCCCGGCCAACTCTGACTCTTGTTGGATTTGTGTCTCTCAATGTTATTTTTGCAACATTTAGAACAGCGATGCCAGACCTGGGTTTTTCCAACCAGATCAAGGTGTTTCACTATCCCAGCGACATCTGCTGAGAAAATAAAAACCCAGAAAAAACCTAGATGAAAAAAAAACAGAGATAAAACAGATGGAAACAAAAAACAGAAATTAACCCAAGTTTGGAAAGTTACTTTAGAAAAACATTCATACGTATAAAAATGTAAAAATAAACGTGTGTATAAATGTATATAAAAAATGAATATTTATAAACATCCCCTATTTAAAGATAAAAAGATGAAATATGTTAAATGTAAGCATATAAATGTTGGTTATTCTAAAGGAAATAATTATAATTAAATGTATTGAACAGATAAACTACAGTATAATATATCAAAACAGAAAATAAATGAAACCCCTTTAAAAAAATTTATATACATGAACAAAAAATTAATTGTGTACATGAAGTAAAAAACACATTATCTTTTTAAACTGAACTGTGCTCTCTGCTAATCTTGAGGTCATTCTGTTTAAATTTTCGCCTTTATATTACATTTGCATAAGAAACGTTTCTTTTTTTCTTTTTTAAACTGTTTTGTTTCGGTTTGAGGTTCTCCCTCTCCCCTTCCTATAACGCAATATTAAGGGTTTTGGCTGAAGAGGTCGCTCAGTAGAAAAAACCCAGACCTGAGTGGAAAAACTTAGTTCCGGCAATACTTCCGCTGCAACTCTGGTTTAGAAGTAACGTGTCTGCCACTAAGTAACGTTCTTCATTTTGCTTTCTAGAACAGTGGAAGCCATTGTAGGCTTAAGAATTTAAAGCTCTTGTTGACGCTTCACTCTACAACTTTTTTCTATTAAAGAATATTGTAGACTTTTTGGTGTTTTATCGCCAGCCAGTGGTTGAGCGTTCGTAATGTTGGTGTATGCTATTTGAATTAAGCTTTGTGAATTTTGCCTCGATTCAGTGTTTCTATTTTGCCTCGAAGTAATTTATACAGAGCACGAGTGCCTTAATTGCTAATTTAAGTCTAGTGTGATTTCAATCTTGGGCTTAGAATTCTTTATTAATCTAATTTCCATTTTTGGTAACAAGATTAGAATTTTTGGTAAAGTAACGCGGGCGGCATTCTCTTGGGCCTAGCTAAGCTATTTAGATTAGCGTGTTCTTTACACTATTAACGTGCGCTCCATTTGTATTAAAATTGTATGTTTGTATCAAGTCCTGTCTCACGTTCAATACGCCAATTAATTGTTACCCTTTCGAGTAAAGAATGTTTTTGTTATTATTATAAGTAATACGAATATTAAACTACTTCTACTCTTCTATATGAGAATTTTTGGTTGCGCTAAATTTTGCCGAGCGGCTTTTCTTTCAGTTAAGATATTTAGCGTTAGTGTAGATTTGATTCACGTGCATATTTATTGTATCATCGTTGTATAATTTCAGGAGTTTTCCTAGTGCACGTTAAGTTCAGATATTGAATATTGTTACCTTTTTTAATAAAGGATAACCATGTTATTTAATTATAAGGAAGTATCTATACAGGGTGTAACTAAAGGTGTGTTACAAACTTTGGGGAATGATAGAACTGGTCAAAATAAGCATTTTTTGTTCTATGAACATTCGTCCACAACTGCATTGTTTAAGAGTTATAGGAACTGTTCAAAATGACGCCCTTCAGCGTCAATGCAGGCTTGCATTCGTCGCTGTACGTTGCAAGACACCCGTTGCAGCATCTGCTGGGAGTCCCTGATGTTGTCTGCTGCTACAGCCAATCGTGCGATGAGTTCCTCCACTGAATTAACCATTGTTTCGTAGATCAGGGACTTTAGGTGGCCCCACAAAAAGAAATCCAATGGTGTTAGGTCTGGTGATCGTGGCGGCCAGGTAACTGGACCACCCCGTCCAATCCAAGGATCGCCAAACGTATCAGTGAGGAAGGCCCGGACATGCTGTGAGAAATGTGGAGGTGCACCATCATGTTGGAACCACATTACTTGACGGATGTTAAGAAATATGTCATCCAACAGTTCAGGCAGCACCTCCTGAAGAAAGACGAGGTAGGTTTGTGCATTCATACGAGCTGGGAGAATGTACGGCCCAATGAGGCGATTGCCAACAATACCAGCCCACACGTTGACAGAAAATCGTTGCTGGAAGCGCCTTGTCGAAATGGCATGTGGGTTGATACGGTCCCAAACATGGATATCCTGGTGGTTGAAAATGCCTTCCCTGGTGAAGGTTGCTTCATCAGTGAACAGCACCTGCTGTGGGAATGCTGGTTCCTCTCTACAACGTGCAAGAAACCATCTGCAGAATGCCATACGTGGTGCAAAGTCAGCAGCTCCAAATGCTTGCACTCGTTGCATACGAAACGGATGAAACAGTTGGTCATGCAGAACTCGCCAAACAGACATGTGATCTGTGTTCATGATGTGTGCAAGCGCACGGGTGCTACATGTTGGTCTTTCGTGAACTCTACGAAGCACAGCTTCTTCGAATTGAGCGGTACGACGGGTGCGAGCGCGACCATGCTCTCCACGCATCACAGCTACACTTCCTGTTGCTCGTAGATGTCGCACAAGCCGAGCAAACATTGTGTGAGCTGGCTGACGACGTTGTGGAAACTGCCGTCTGTACAGACGACAAGCAGCCCTTCCATTACCGTCTGCAGCACCGTACACTAACAACATGTCAGTGCACTCGTTAAAGGTGTAGTCCATATCCGGATGCGATCACACACGTTAGATTTTTTTAGTGTGCAGGGTCTGCTTGCATGGTAATGTGATGGTGTGGTCATGTTACTTTAAAAATTTACATGACCATACCATAATTCAGAAAGGGGTGTGTCATAAGCCTGCATTGATGCTGAAGACGTCATTTTGAACAGTGGCTATAACTCTTAAACGTGCAGTTGTGGACCAATGTTCATAGAACAAAAAATGCTTATTTTGACCAGTTCTATCATTCTCCAAAGTTTGTAACACATCTTTAGTTACACCCTGTAGTTTCTGATTTAATTTTTCAACTTCACGTTCTCTTTTAGTAAGGAGTATTTTCGGTCTTTTATTCTGTTTATGTAGAATAAATCAAAACTAATGTTTTCTATAATGTGTATCTTTAATTATAAATTTCCACTGTGCCAGTTTACTGACCATGACAGGTGCATTGTCATTGTGAAGAAATCGTGAGTTGTTTTGCCACAACAGTGGTCAATTTTTTTAAATTTTGAATGTTTTCCCCAGTTTCACGCAAACTTACACACTGCATCATTGTTCTCGTAAACGTTGCATTGCAAAAATCGACACGAAGACTAAACCCATTGCACACAAATGGTAATATCTCGAAAACTAAACAACATGTTAAAACTTGTAAATAGTCAATTAGGCGGAAGGATATTACAACTACAGTGCTGCTAAACAGTCATCGCTATGACAATATGTTGCCTCATAATTTATAAAGTTCGGTTATTTTTTGAAAAGACTTTGTATACTATTAACGTTTTGTTTAAATTTAGCGGAACCTTTTGTTACGCTTAACCACTGTATTTCAAGATTAATAGAGATGATTGTTTTTCGGATGTCTGTGGTTGATAAGATTTGTTTAAATAAAAAAATTATCTTAAAATAGCTATAGTTCCTGATCTCGATCTCCCCAGGGTGTAAGAGGGCTTGTTCGCTATTATAATTGGTCAATATGCCAGTTATCTACTGAGAATAAAAAAGGGAACTGAGAAATAGCAAATAGTAGAAGCATTTAATGAAAACCTACGCGTTTTGAATACACGTCATCATCAAGGTGGGATACAACTACAGTCTGGTTGACAATCGACAATCAAACAGTGAAATGTACATTTCTTTGGGTGGGACGAAAGCAGTGCTTTCACAAAGCTCACCCTACCAGAAGAAATTCCACAACCCAAGAAGCCTGAAATAGGCAAGAAGCCTGACTATCCCCAGAGGTCATCCACATTATGAAAATATAATAAGATTGACGATTGTCAGAAGATTGGGAGATGGGGTGAGGTGGTGTTATCACATCTTCCAATAATCCGGGAAGGAAACGTTGCCAATGTCTTCGAATAATATGCCTCGGTTTTCTATATTTTGTATCCCAATTCATTAACATCATGTTATTTAGTATTCCAGCCAAGACTTCATTGTCATGGGTATATAAAAATAAAAAACCAAATCACCTTAACTATGGATAAATAACATCAATAGTAACCAATGAGCCAAAACCGCTTTCCCACAACAAAATATTTATTATACCTGGATACGTATTTCGGACACTACGCGTCCATGTTTCAACAAGACTGAATGTTAATGTCGACAATCGACAATTGAACAGTGTAGTGAAAAGACACGAGCGGTCCGGGAGCAGAGCTTCCATAGCACACTCGCCCATAACGTAACCAAGGGAATTATACTGAGTTAGACGAGAAGCCTGATGTCCCGCGAGAGTCATCCTGAGAATAGAGTCTTAACTGATAGGACGAGGAATAAGATTGTTGATTGACGTAGAGATAGCCCTGAGCATCTGCGGTTAAGATATCCAGAAGTCGGGGAAGACAACCTTATTTGTCATCAAAATTAACTTCCAGTACATGAAGGGGTCTTCGTATCCTTATGGGGCCCCTAAGGGCTAGAGGGTGGTCCAGTATACTGGCTACCAAGGGATTGTCGTGGGTCTCAATTTTAAGAAGCAATTTTTTAAGGAACATTTAGGCGTAGCTACCAATGTAGTCCATATTGAGGTCTTCATAAATGGAAGAGTTGTTGGCAACTCTCCTGTCGAGCTGAACAGTGGTCCTGAGGGTTACATTGTGGAAGGTCTGTATTTCCCTCCACCTTGATTTGCAGATAGACGGCCAGGCAGGCATTCCATGGAGCAAGATGGTGCGGATAACCACCTTGTACAGCAAGAGTTTATTGTCCAATCTAAGGGCACTGTTTCTCCCCAAGAGGGAAATCAGGCTGAACTTTGCCTTTTTAGCCTTGTTGAGGGCATATTGGACATGGTCATTCCAGTTTAGCTTAGAGTCAATTTTTACACCAAGATACTTGTAGTTCTTCACCCAGTCCAGTTTTTTGTCATATAAGGCCAGGGTCCCTGGAAGATTCTTGCGTTTACGTGTAATATACATAGCTTTACATTTGTCAACATTGAGCTTTAACCTCCATTTGTCGAACCATTTTTCGCACTGTAGCAAGGCCTTTTGTAAGCGACTAATGACGTGTGCGGGATTCCTTGCACTTGTTGTGATGGCCGCGTCATCAGCGAATAGGTACAGTTTGCATTTTGCGAATTCCGGCAGGTCGTGAATGAAGAAATTGAACAGCGCCGGTCCCAGGACTGAACCCTGGGGAAAACCCGCGTTGACATCACAGGGATTAGACAAGGTGTTTCCAAGTCTGACACTATAAGATCTTTGCGACAAAAAGGAATGAACCAAGGCAATCAGTTCATCAGGGAAACCACAATTTATCATTTTAAAGATGAGACCGTCGTGCCAAACCTGGTCGAATGCTTTATGGACAACGAGAAAAACAATTCCACCGTACATCGATTAATTGAGAGAACTGTTTAAATCTTCAACTAGCCTCCATACCTGGAGCTGGCAGGAGTGATTCGAACAAAAGCCAAATTGCTCCTTGCGAATTAGATTATTTGATTCACAAAAATCATTGAACCTCTTCAGAATTGTACGTTCGAAGACCTTAGAAAGTGTAGGCAATAAGCTAATGGGCCTGTAGCTGACAGGAATAGCGGGATTGAGGCCAGGCTTTGGCATAGAGAGGATGACTGAGTTTTTCCAGGAATCTGGGAAGTAGCTGTGGTTCCAGCAGTCGTTTAATATCTTTGTGATAGCGCAGATTACCTTTGGAGGCAAATTCTTAAGAGCACTGATAGTGATGGCGTCTAGTCCAGGAGCCTTGTTTCTCTTAACTTGCTTAATGATGTTCGATACCTCGGCGTTGTCAATGACATGGGGAGATTTTTTATACGATGGATGAGATCAAAATTAATGCAGCTTTCTTTAACTTGACGTGTGTTCTCGATACCAGCCAGTCTATCTTCAAGAGGAGTGGTGAATTGACTCTTAAGTGAGTTTGCGATGAGTTGGGCCTTTTCCTGGGGACTGCTAACACAGTTCCCATCATCCGTAAGCAGAGGAGGTAAATCGTTGTTCTTCTTATTCTTGAGGGCCCTAGACTGACAGACTTTTGATTTTGCTGCACCATCTTTGGATTCATAGTTCCTTGATCTGTTCGCTGACCTTGCGTGTTAACCTGTTGTACTTAGTCTTGAACTACAGACACCTAGTACGTTGCCACAATCTTCTGAACGAGTTCTTATCACGTATGTGTTTCCTGATGGATGGGGGGAGATCGAGATGGTCGGGTCTCTTTCGGTCAATGTCAGTAGCACTAGCATCACTGGCTGATATAATCGATTGAGTGATTTCACTAATATTACTATCAATGTCAACATTGTTGGCAGGATCAGTATATGGGATGTTATACTCTTTAAGCAAGTCTCTAAAAAGCTTCCAATCCTGCTTCCATCTGAGACTGACCCTTAGGTCAAGGTTTAAGCCCTCAAAGTTGAGAGCGACTGGGCAATGATCAGAGGATAAGTCGTTCACAGTAAAGATATTATATGGTTTGTAAAACCCTTTGAGGACAGCAATGTCAAGTACATCACTAACGGGCGAGTGATCGCAATAGTAGGTGTCGTCAAGAGGACCGATGACTAAGGTATCAGATTGGTTTACCAAGTAGCCATGGAGAATGTAACCGTTATGATTCATACGTTTAGAATTCCAATGTGGTGTTTGGCATTCAAGTCACCTGCCATGATGACTGGAATGGGACCGTTTAGTAAATCATCGAGCTCGCAGGGATCGAGCTTGTACCTGGGCGAGTTGTACAAGGAGATAAAGTTAAGTTCCCCTACGTCCAGGTCATTTATAATGACTGACACAGCTTCCATTCCCACGAAGCTGGTTGGGTTAGTCTCACGATGGTCGATGTCTTGTTTTACTATGATTGCTGCCCCACCAAACGCAAGCCCAGCAGCATTTATAAGGGGTCTATCTTTGCAGTAAATCGAATAACAAAGGCAATTTGAAGGTCTGACTCGGTTTGAGATGAGTCTCACACACAAACGCAATATCAATATTCCAGCATGTAAGGAAGTTGTAAAACTCTATGCGATTGCGAGAGAGCCCCCTCGCGTTCCAAATAGTGCAACGAAGCTTTCCTTGCTTAATTACTTTTCCCTGGGGTGTCTATCCATGATTAATTTCTGTTTCGGCTGAGACGAACTCAGGCAAATCTTTGCTCTTTTCCTTGAGAAGATTCATTAAGTTCCCCACATATCTGTATACTCTGGTCAATTCATTGGGGTCTATAATTCCATTGCTAGCAGAACTGGAGGCGACAGAAGAAAATGTTCTACCATCCACTGTTTTGGTGCTTTTGAATTTCCTAACCTGGGGGTACTTTGGGCATTTCGTATAGGTAGATGTGTGTTGACCTTCAAGGCGAATACATTTAGGCGGGTCTTTACCTTTTATATTGGTACAGTCCCTTGACTGATGATCGCCTGCGAAGTTGTTACAACGTGGTGACTCGGTGCAACCCTGAGAAACTTGCCCAAAACGTAAACAATTGTAACATTGCAATGGCCTTTTTTTACCCCTAAATAATTCAACTGCTACAGCAAGTGGGCCGATACGTTTCAGATTTACGAAGGACTTATTATGTTCAGTGTTTTGGAGGAGGACTAGAACCATTGGAATCTCGACAGCACCGTTTGCATTTTTAAGCCTAATTGCTTTCTCCGGGAAGTAGTTGGCACTTCTGAGGTCTTCACAGAATTCTTCGAGGTCGTATGTTTTGTCAACGTTACGAACAACGTATTTCAGTAGCTTTTCAGACTTTAGTTGGTAGTGTAGGATTTTAAGAACATCATTGTTTTTGATTCCAGACACTAGAGTTTTGTGCATCTCTTCGTGAATGTTAAAGTGTGTCTTAGGGCTTTGTGCCAATCAGGTTCCTTTACAAGTTGATAAAGGGATAACGCAAAGCCAATCAGGTAAATTACAGCCAAGAATACAGAATAAATTTCAAACAAAATAAGCCAATCAATTGCGAGCAGGACACAAGTACACCAAAGAATAAATAAAATAAAAAGAGGGGCGAAGTAGCCAATAAAAGAGCGAGTAGGGGGGTTTAAAGGTTATATCTACATAAGTTAGAGAGAAGGACAAATCCGGTAAATGCCAAAAAAGAAAGTCGAAACAAAGAGTCTAAAGCCAGGGTCCACTCAGAGAAACTAAGGACTGAGAGAACCCGAAAGCCGTTAGTGCACGTACCTAAGAAAGTTATCCCAGACATTAAGGTCCATAGGGCCCTTGTCACCATGTAGGAGTTTGCTTCCCTGCTCTTTGTATATCTCTAAAGTTTCAAGAAAATTGAGCTTCCTCCAGTCGCAGTTACGGTGGAGAACTTCGAAGTTGTCAGGTTAAGCTTCATGCCCAGTCTGTATAATAGGCTCCTTGGTAGGGCTAGGGTGTCAGCACAATTCCACTACCTCAATCTCGTTATTGCTGATCTGTTCTCCCGTCTTGCCGCTACTGAGGTTGAAGCTTACACATTACACAGCACTCTCAGTCGCAGCTTGCACCCAGCAGAGCTGGAAGGTTTTCTAAACAAAGTTCACACTGTAAATGGGCTTAAGCTGCACCCAAATTTTAAGAGAATTAAAAAGAAAATTAGCTTCTTGGATGACAATAGACATGATAACAAGAGGTCTAATAATTACGACAATGGTGTGGTCATTAACAGATCATCTTGTGAATTCTCTGACAAGCAATTAAGTGTTCTTTCATAAGGCTTAAAATTTGCTGTATCAAATCCAAAGGAGGACTTGAAGGATTTTGTCTGTAGCACAATTTTTGGTACTACTGGTCTTAATGCCGGGCAGTACAAAAAATTTACTATGCTTTGCAGAAATCAAATTATCAATATTGTGACTTGGGATGGGAAATGCAATTTTAAGCATTTTGAATTTTTGAAGACTATAAAATCGTTAAGCAAAAAGGACTGTTTATATCTTAAGGCGAACAACAGCAACCATGTGGTTATAGTTGATAAAGCTCGTTATATTGAGGGAGTGGAAGCTATGTTAGATGAGGGTCTTTATGAATTACTTGATAAAAACCCTTTGAAGCGGCTTGTTGATCAAACGAAAGAATGCTTAAAAGATTGCAGATACCTTTTCAAGGGACTTAAGACTTGCAGGCTAATTCCCAGCAACCCTGTGGTCCCAAGGCTGTATTGCTTACCCAAAACACACAAACCGGGTAATCAATACAGACCGATTATTGACAACACTAACGCACCTACCAGTTTAATTGCTCAATTTCTTATGACGAAATTCGCGGCCTTAAGCTTCCAGGTACTGATTTTTCAGCTCAAAATAGCATTGAGCTTGTCGACAATACTTGCCAATGTAGTTCTTAAGAAGGATGCATTCTGGTGTCTTTTGACATATGCGCTATTTTCCCTGGTGTTTCCATTAAAGAGAACATGGAAATGCTCCAATCGGTACTCGATGACAACTGTATTTCACTTGGTGCATCTAGGGATATCATGCTCGCCACTAGGTTCTGTTGCGAGAATAACCTTCTACAGTTTAATGAAAAATTTTATAAAATGACGGATGGCACCCCTATGGGATGCTGCATTAGTCCCTTCCTTGCCAACTTATTTCTCAGGTATTTGGAGAATCAGGCCCGCGAAACTTTTCCATATTTCCTGGATATTTGGTACAGGTATGTGGACGATGTTTTCGCTGTGTTTGATACATCAAAATATAACCTTGAACAATTTATGACTGAACTGAACAACGTGTCTAACAGCATTAAATTTACTAAAGAAATAGAGAAAGAAGGTAAATTACCCTTCCTTGACAACTTGATTGGCAGAGACACTGGCGATGGCAAATTAACATTTGGGGGTCTATAGAAAACCTACATTCGTACCAGCATACATCAATAGACACTCAAACCACTGCTTTGCCCACAAGATATCATCCTTTCAACAGATAATCATCAAGGCTTTTAACCTCCCCGTCACCCCACAACAGAGAGAGGAGGAGTTATCAAAGATTAGAAGTTATGCTGCCAGCAATGGATACAGCGAAGACATGATTGGAAACCTCATCAGAAAACATACAAGGAAAAAGGCAATACTTCAAGCAACCACCCTGGAACCAGTGAGTGATAAAGCAAAGTATTGGACGATTCCGAATAACAGAGTAAAGGACTTGACAAAATCGCCAGAAGGTTTGGACACAGGATCTCCAATAGAAGCTTGCACACTCTCAGGAGACTCCTGGGGTCTGCCAAGGATAAAATATTACCTAAACAAAACTCTGGCGTGCACAAATTAAATTGCAGGACGTGTGACTCCTTTTACATCGAGAAAACACGGAGGATGGTTACATACAGGATCAAAGATCATTTCATGTACATCCGCAAGTATAATTCTGGCGCTTTTGCCTTCGCTCAGCGTATTATACAGACTGGGCATGATGCAACACCTGACAACTTCGAAGTTCTCCACCGTACCTGCGACTGGAGGAAGCTCAATTTTCTTGAAACTTTAGAGATAACAAAGAGCAGGGAAGCAAGGCCCTTTGGACCTTAATGTCTGGAATAACTTGCTTAGGCACTTGCACTAACGGCTTTTAGGTTCTCTCAGTCCTTAGCTTCTCTGAGTGGACCCTGGCTTGAGGCTCTTTGTTTCGACCTTCTTTTTTGGCATTTACCGGATTTGTCCTTCTCTCTGACTTATGTAGATATAAACTTTAACCCCCCATCTCGCTCTTTTATTGGCTACTTTGCCCCTCTTTTTATTTTATTTATTCTTTGGTGTACTTGTGTCCTCCTCTCAATTGATTATTTTGTTTCAAATTTATTCTGTACTCTTCGCTGTAATTTACCTGATTGGCTTTGTGTTATCCCTTTATCCACTTGTAAAGGGACCTAATTGGTCACTATTATATATAAATATAAATAGCCCTAAGGCACAATGTACCAAAGATGATATAGAGTCTTACATGCCTCTTTCTGGACAGGCCTGATCATATCGATCAGGACGGAACCTAGGCTGAGGACGATCAGGACGATCAAAACGGACTGGCTCTTCAAGGTATCACTCTACTCTCTTTTCAGGTATCATTTCATTATTCTCATTTCACGGTGTGCCCTTTTCAGGGCGATATTCACCTTCTGTTACGACTTATGTGCTGGTCACTGGCGTTGGAATTAATATTCCCGTAAACCAGTACATCAAGAAGCTCATTATCCTTCTAGGTCCCTGGCGTTGGGATTAATTTCCTCGCAAACCTGACTTGTTCTTTTTTCTTAGAGCTAGGTGCGTCCTTCGTAGGACGGCATCTTTAGCACACACCTAGCTGCGAGGCTACTCCCCCCCCCCCCAGGTTCTATACATTTATATATGATGGCTTCGTCCAAATTAACCAATTTGAAGTCGGCTAAAGAGCACTTGCTAGTGGCGGATGGTAAAACTGTGTCCTGCGAAAAGGCCTACCGGGATGCCTGCTTGAATGCTAGGTTTGCTGCATTTGACCTAGTGTTCAACGAAATGTTAGAAGCCCTCCGGGATGAAATAAACGCTAAGTATAGTGCACTGGAAGAAAAAGTCGAATCCCTACACAAAAATTTTGAGGAGAAGTTCGAAGGTATCAATAAGGAAATTAAGGACTCTCGTAGAGATATTTTTGACAAGATAAGCGAACTTAAGGAAGCCTCTGGGAAATGCTCCGGGACTCCGAAAGCAAGAAACTCCGCGGAAGATAATCCAGTTGATAACAGCAAGGGAAGTGATGTCTTAAAAACTATTTCCTCTTCTAATAGTATGGAGTCTATGGATATAATAGAAAATAGTGACTGTTTGACAAACGGTGGCTGTAAGAGAAGTCACTCTGATGGACCTGATGAAGAAGTGGATGACAGTCCCTGGATTGGTGTCACTAATAAAAAATTCAGAAAAGGCACGAGGATCGATAACCTAAAGACCTTCTCCAGAGTAAACGAAGAAGTCGTCAGCGCGTCTAGAATGAGGAATCTGCAGAATGGACAAGGTCGCTCGGCTAATGAAGACCATAGAATCACGAAGAGGTATGTACCGCCGATTATCGTGCGGAATCATGGCCTCCCGTTCAAGACGATTTTCACTGAGCTCGAGAAGCATGTTCCAGTGGAAAAGATCGGCTGCAGTGCGCCTTGAAGCAGTTCGAAGATTGGTTTAACTGCTGGAAGTTGAACCTTAACGTCGGAAAGTGCAAGGCTTTGTACCTCAATAGGAAGCTCAAGCATCCTCCAGATTTTCTTGTTCTGTTCAATAATTAACGGGACTGGGTGGAAAACTACAAGTACCTGGGAGTTATCATTGACTCAAGACTCTCACGGAACCAGCATATGTCCTATGCTCTTAATAATGCGAAGAGGGCTAAGTACAGTATCATAGCTCTCATGGGTCGCAACAGCGCCCTCAGCATTGACAACAAGCTACTTCTGTACAAATCCCTTATCCGGACCATACTCCTTTATGGCATACCTACGTGGGCGACTATCTGTAAAACCAGATGGAGTGAACTACAGTCATTCCAGAATGTTACCCTGAGGACCATTGCCCAGCTGGACAGAAGGACGGTGAAAAACCAATCCATCCACTTGGATTTAAACATGGCCCATATCGGAAAGTTTATACAGGATCTCCTTTTGATTATGATACAGAAGATGAAGACTCACGACAATAAGCTTGTGAAAGGGATTCTGAAAAACTCAATGAATATGAACTGGCATACGAAGTATCGCAAACCGAGGCACGTTCTTGACATCAATTTTGAAGACAATAGCAACGTCTCTCTCCCGGACTACTGGAAGATGTGATAATCTTCTTTCTTCTTGTGTTTTTTATTTCGTTTGTATTTTGATTCTGACAATCGTCAATTTTATTTTCTTTTTTGTATAATATGGAAAACCGCTTGGGTTGGTTAGGCTTCTTGACTACCTCAGTGTATTTCATTTGGAGTTTATTCTGGTTGGATGAGCTTTGTGAAAGCGCTGCTTTCGTCCCATCCTAACAAATGTACACTTCACTGTTCGATTGTCGATTGTCGATGTAACATTTAGAGAGATTTCGTATGGACAGGACTGATCCAAGGACAGGACACCGAACCCAAACGAACTAGCTCTTCAAGGTATCACCTCTAATCTCTTTTCAGGTATCATCTCATTATTATCATTTTACGTTGCGCCCTTTTCAGGGCGTTATTCACCTTCTGTTACGTCTTATGTGCTGGTCCCTGGTGTTGGAATTAATATTCCCGTAAACTAGTACATCAAGTCGCTCTTCTCGTTCCCTGGCTTCGAGATTAATTTCCTCGCAAACCTAACTAAGGACATCATTTTTTCATATCATCTATTATTACTCTAATCATTCATGAGTGGGTCTCTGGCATAGAATTAATTAGGATGGCTTCTTAGGATGCTCTTCTTAGGATGGCTTCTTTAGCACACACCTAGCTGCGAGGTTGCTACCCCCCCCTCCCCCCAGTTCTATGATGGCTTCGTCCAAATTAACCACGTTGAAGTCGGCTAAAGAGCGTTTGCTAGTGGCGGATGGTAAAGCTGTGTCCTGCAAAAAGGACTACCGGGATCCTTGCTTGGATGCTAGGTTTGCTGAATTTGACCTAGTGTTCAACGGAATGTTAGAAGTTCTCCGGGATGAAATAAAGGCTAAGTATAGTGCACTGGAGGAAAAAGTCGAATCCATATACAAAAGTTTTGAGCAGAAGTTCACAGGAATCAACAAGGAAATTCAAGACTCTCATAGAGATGTTATTGACAAGACAAATGAACTCAAAGAAGCCTTTGGGAAATGCTCCGGGGCTCCAAAAGCAAGAAACTCCACGGAAGATAATCCAGTTTATAACAGCAAGGTAAGTAATGTCTTAAAAACTATTTTCTCTTCTAATAATGTGGACTCTATGGATATAATAGAAAATAGTGACTGTTCGACAAACGGTGGCTATAAGAGAAGTCACTCTGCAGAACCGATGACGATGTGGGTGACAGTGCCTGGATTGGTGTCACTAATAAAAAAATTCAGAAAGGCACGAGGATCGATAACAGAAAGACCGTCTCCAGAGCAAACGAACACGTCGTAAGCGCGTCTAGAATGAGGATCCGAAGACTGGACAGAATCGCTCGGCTAATGAAGACCATAGAATCACGTAGAGGTATGTCCCGCCGGTTATCGTGCGGACTCATGGCGTCCCGTTTAAGACAATTTTAACTGAGCTCGAGAAGCATGTTCCAGTGGAAAAGATCACCGTTCATACGGGCAGAGCTGAAACCGTCAAAGTTAAATGTGAAGACGAAGAAACGCACAACAGGTTAGTCTCTGGAATTAAGTCTGAAAATATTTTGAAAATTTTCCAGTATCATCAACTGAAGTCGGAGAAGGTCTTGAAATACGTGAATCGTAATGTTGATATTCCTTATGACCTCGATGACTTCCAAGAAAGACCTAAAAATCGTACGAGGCTGTGTTGGGACATGTCCGCTAGTTAAGTCGTGGAATACGTCTTGTGGCTACATGGCGTATAAGAAATCACTTTGTACAACACAATTTAAAAATTTTATTTCTGACAAAAAAGTTAAATATACTTGCAATATATCACGATTTTTAAACCAGACTCGTTATTTTTAACCGAACCTTAATTATAAGTCATTCACAACTTACAAATTAGTGGACTGTGATAAGAGAAGTATGATAAAAATATCAACAGACTAGAATCAATATCAAATCTGTAGTACTGCCACTGAATGTTGTAGGTGATTCGATGGGCATGTAATCTAAATTGAAACGTTTCTTTACAAAACTGTAAATTTAATATAACATCTACATTGAAATCGGCAAATATCATAATTTGCATATCAGTATCCACCTGCATGTTGTCTTTGATAGGTGTAGTGGTTGGTGAATATTTCATTTTGCACTGAACAACAACATTGCCATATCAGATATAGAGCAGTAGGATGATTTTAAACAATGCCTAGTATAAATCTCACCACACATTAACCATACAAATATTACCGATACCAGCGTCAATCAGGCCTCTGTAGTTTGACCAGTCTATCAGTTTATGTTCGCATTCGGATAAAGAGTTAATATTTCTGAAGATCGCAACACCGACTGCTTTCCTATAACTTATTACACCATGTTTGGTGAGTGCATCGCATCTTATACAACCAGACTGATTCATTTGTGCCCTCAATTCGAATATGTACAGGTTCACCTGCATTCATATAATGGTTCACCAAGTCTCACTTATTGCCAAATTATCAGATGTAATAAGTACTAAATACTGAGATTGGTAACTATAACGTTTAAAATATTTTTTTGTTCAATGGAATCATCATCATTGTTGTAGCTAACAGTATCGTTGTATGTATTTTTAATATGAAATTTTTTACGCGTTTGGTTAATGTTAGCAGCATGTGCGATTCCAATCTTTTGTATTCGTCTCTGAACTTTTTTATCGAAGGTGCTTGACTCTCTGGAGTGAGATAGCAGTGACAGTAGTCTTTTGAGTTAGTTAAATATAATCCATCTATACTGGTTCTCTATTCAATCCAAACATTAACAGTTGATTTTATTCTTATATGTCAAAATCATTAAAGATACGATCAAATGTAGCACCTTGGGATTTAAGTGCCGTGATCTCAACGGTTGGCACCTATGGTAACTGTTCATGTTTACATTTGATCGTGCACCTAAATTGATGTTCTTTTTACGTTTAGTAATCGCTGTCCATTTCAAAGCATCATTTATGTTGTCTTTGAACTTGGAAATCAAAGGTGGCTGAGATATGATTCGTGCCCATTTCTTCTTTTGGCAACCATAACCTACTACACTCATCTCTTTCACATACTGTACAGGAGTGAGCACTGGGTCAGTAAACAACATTAGAAAAATGTTTTCGAACATTTTCGGATTTGCTCAATAGACTTATAATGGGAACAATAAATGACTATAACTCGGAAACTCCTTGATGTCTGCCACTGATATTTGTCACGCACTTATCCAAGGCCTCGTCATTGTTTCATACAAAGTTAGCTTCCTTTTTTACAGTCCCTTGTAACCAATCGCAACGTTTACAAATCAATTGTCCACATCGATAATCACTCTCAATTAATTAAACAGGTGGTGGCCTTACAGTATAACAGA
The DNA here is from genome assembly GCA_023313115.1 of Rhysida immarginata. Taxonomy (NCBI): domain Eukaryota; kingdom Metazoa; phylum Arthropoda; class Chilopoda; order Scolopendromorpha; family Scolopendridae; genus Rhysida; species Rhysida immarginata. The sequence goes on along the minus strand of JAHWFO010024833.1, from coordinate 43,484 downwards.
GGGACATCAGGAGTTCCAACTAGTTTCGCCATTTATTCCCGGCTTTGTCAAGGATATATACAGCAAGAGGCATGCAAGCCTTTATATACAGAACAGTGGTACAAATTATGCAAATACATGAACCAATAGGATACAAAAGAAATAAAGAGGAAATAATTGCCAATAGGATAAATAGAATAAGCACAGATTTTTGAATTACAAAGCCAATAGAATAAAAAGAGTGTAAACGCTAATTTTTATAAATTATACAAAAAGAAAATATACAAAGGGATGGTGCGCGTATACGCGGACCGAAAGGAGAACTTATCCGGCTGTCTGAGGACAAGAGGATTTACTGAAGATAAAATAAACAGGCAAGAAATAACAAAATGCAAAAGAAAGCATAAACCATAATAAAGAAACCGAGAAAAAGG